>JADRCD010097912.1:0-51051 GCA_019843815.1 Montemys delectorum | reverse complement strand
GTGTGTGTGTGTGTGTGTGTGTGTGTGTGCATGTGTGTAAATTATGCACACTTACAGGTGCATGTGTGGAGGCCATTGTAGGATATTCTATCACTCTGCTTTATTCCAATGAGATATGGTCTTTCCCTGAACCTGGACCAGGGCTGCAACCCAACAAGTTGGAAAAACTCTTCTACTTCTGTGCTGCCACAAGGCTGGGGTTATAGGCACATGGCTTTTTACATAGCTAATAGCTATCTGAGTTCCGGTCCTCACATTGTATGTCAACCCACCAATGCATCTCAACATGCCTATGATTTCCATTACAGTCACGGAAGTAGACAGTGGTATGCAGAAACTTACTTCATACATCATACACAATGTAAGAATTCACAATAATTCCATTTACCCCCAACAGTGATAGGGAAAATGGTAGTGAGATGGCCCCATGGATAAAGATGCTGTTACCAAGCCTGAGGGCCTGAGATTTGAATAGTGTAAGGAGAGTACCATTGCTGCAGATTATCCTCTGAGCTCCACATCCATGCTATGCCATGCATGCCCTTTACACCCTTACACAACTAACTAACTAACTAACTAATTAATTAACTAACTAACTAACTAACTAAAGAAAGTAAGTAAGTAGTGTAGCAGAATGTTTCACCAATTAATTTAAATATTAATACAACAAGAAACCTGTGATTGAACAGCAGAAAAGGAAGGAGGGCTGAGAATTTTAGAGATGAGGAGAGAGAGACAGAGAAGAAAGGTAAGAGAGGAAAAGATAAGATGGAGCTCATAGGAGAAGAGGAGGAGCCAGAACCACACAGTCTTGGGAGTCATAAGCCTTGGGGATTTCTTAGATAGATGATTAAATGTTAAGTGGGGTGCATTTGACCTATTTTGCTGTGTAGCTTGTGTTTATTTCAACTGAGTTTTGAGTTAATTGTGTGGGCATTTTGTGGGTTGAAAATCTACTAATATAAACTGACTGATAAATTGCAAGCCTCTAGAGTTTTGGTTTTACTGGCTTACTGGTATTTGTGACTGCTAATCATAGGGGGTGGATGGCTGGGAATATGAGCAGAATCCACAGCAAGAGAACTGGGAGATGGGCGGGTCACTGCATGGGATTAGCCACGGAGGCAGTGAGGTCCCTGGGGGCAGAGTAACTGGCAATAGCATGGGATGGTACATTTTTAATATTTCCCACAATAAGGTAAGTAAGTAAGTAATTTTAAGAACTGTGTTGACTCAGTAGCTATCACCCTGGGAAGTACAAAGCAGGCCTGGGCATATTGTTATAAAGCCACCTTTCCAGTCAGTAAGGAGTGGATATACACTCATTCTGATTTGCTACTTTGCATAAAATTGCCAGCCCACATTTGCGTTAAGGATCCTCTCATAGTTGGATTAGTGTTCCACATGTTACATTGTGGTTACACTAAGACCCTCAACTGTTTGTACATATGTGCCTCCTGGGCCAGTCTTGGGTGTGTGGCTATGCAGTTTTTTCAGTAGAGAGAACTGTGTATCTTATTATAATTTTGAATGCTGATATACACATTATTTTCCCTAAATATTTCCAAACAGATCACTGGATATATAAAACATTATTTCAGAAGCCTGAATCAAAATATGGAGAAATTTTGGCAAGATATACCATCATTGAATCTATCTCCCAAATTCAAGTGTACACAGTAACTATGTAAAGATGATTTATATGAAATTGTAATGAGTATGAGAAGAGTAGTCACATGCAACTACACACAAAACAAAGGACACATCCCTGAGACATTGAAATGCATAATACCAGTTTGTTCTGCTTTCGAAGGGTATAAGTGACTGTTCATTGTGACAATCTTACCAACATTTTGGAAAGGAAGTGAGTGGAGTATTGTCATGGTATATAATTCTACAGAGACTCAAGGGAGATTAGCTTGCTTCTATCATAGTAAAAACAGTTGTATTCTGTTACTTGACTTTCAGTTTACAATGTGCTATAGCATCTCCATTTGGGTAATAGTCACACTGTCTTATTTTCCCACAAATCTTTTTCCTCCTAGATTTTGGCAAACACTCAGAAGGGCTAGAAGTCATATTGTCAAAGTCAGAAAAAATTCTTAGGGGAAGAAAAGTTTTATCCAATCAAAACAAACAAAAAAATATGACAAACAAAATACCCTTTTGTTACTAAGAGAATATTTTTGAAAGTAAGCCTGATTTCCCCCCATGAACTTATGAGAAAGCCTTCTAATATATTTGAAATAAAACCTAGTCACTACTCAAATTGGCCATTTGCACTCCAGGGCTTACCCTGTGAAAATTCGAGGATTGCTTGGGTAATTCAATTGCATGTGGGATCAATGCAGGTGTGAAGCTCCCTGGTCAAAGGTTGGCCCTTAGGCTGTAACTTAAATCAATTTGGGGTAAGTCAAGTTTAATTACATTTTCAGTGATGAAGCTTTCAAAAGCAATTTTGAGCTTGCCTATTCTGAGGCTGTTTGGGTCTGTCCCAAATCTATACTGCTGGTTACAGAGGCAGCTGTCTACCAGCCTGTCTTCTTTGGAGTTGATTGAATCTTGCAGTTGAGGAAAAATGAGAAAAAGCCAAACAATGGAAAAGATCCAGAAAGTACCAAAATGAAGAAAACAAATAAACAGAAACAAAATAGATGGAGTTTTTATTAAAGTATCAGCATGTCACACATTTTTTGTTTGTGGGTTTAATAATTTTTTAAAATTTTTTATTAGATGTTTTCTTTATTTACAATATCTCCTTTTCCAGGATCTCCTCCAAAAGAAAAAAGAAAAATAAAATAAGAAAAAAACCCCAAAAACTAAAACAATCCCCTGTTCTCTCCCCACTCCCGCTGCTCACCACCCCACCCTCTCCCACTTCCTGGCCCTGGCATTCCCCTACACTGGGGCATAGAACCTTCACAGGGCCAAGGTCCTTTCCTCCCATTGATGACCAACTTGGCCATCCTCTGCTATACATATACTGCTGGAGCCATGAGTCCCTCCTCTGCTATACACATGCTGCTGGAGCCATGAGTCCCCCAACATGTGTACTTTTTGGTTGGAGTTTAGTCCCTGGGATGGAGCCTGAGATAGCTGTCTCCTGAGAGGCTCTGACAGTACATGATTAATACAGAAGTAGAGGCTCACAGCCAACCATTGGACTGAGTACAGGCTCCTCAATGAAGGAGCTAGAGAAAGGACCCAAGGAACTGAAGGGTTTGCAGCCCCTTAGCATGAACAACAATATGAACTAACTAGTACTCTCAGAGCTCCCAGGGTTTAATAATTTTAAACAATAAAAAATAAAGGAAGGAAAGAATGAAAGGATACAGGACAAAGAAGGGAAAGTCTTGGGGAAGTCTCCTGAGGGTAACCCACACTGATGTGCATTGATTAGGGCAAAGCGATCCTGTTTCTTCAGGTGTAGCAGACAGATGGTTCTGCTTAACAATGTCAGAGAGGAGGACCAGCAGATGTCCTGCTGACTAGACTGAAAAGAAACCCCATTCAATTTTTTTTTTTCAGGTAAGTAAAGTATATAAACTGTTGTCCATGTCTCCTAAAAAATTTGGGCAAGCCAAATTTATGTTGACCCATATAACACCAGTGAATGTGAGCACAGATTAAGATTAATCTGGTTTTTGTTTGTTTTGTTTTTTTGGTTTGTATGTGTATGCTCACGAGTGTATAGATGCCCGAGGAGGCCAGAAGAGGTCAGTGGACCCTCTGGAGCTGGAGCTGAAGACTGCTGTGAGCTGTGCCATGTTGACGCTGGGAACCAGTCCTCTGTAGAACTGGTAACACTCTTCACAACAGCTGAGCATCTCTTCACCCTGTGACAGTAGATTTTATATATTGCACAGCGCAATCCATCCACATGATACAACATTGATACAGGATCATGAGTCTTAGAGAAAACACAAAGGTCATCAGAGTTGTATGGAGCTGCTGATTCCTAAAGTACAGACCACATTCCTGCTAGTTTCTGAGAAATATGCTGTTAGTTCTTCTTTAAAAAGTTTCAAAAAACTGTAATTCCTTCAAAGTGTCTGACAGAAACCTGCTTGGCTCTGACAGGAAGCTCATCTGCTTCACTAATTAGGCAGTTCCACATGTGTGCTAATTGGATTTTGTCTTTAACAAAATCAAAGAAAGGAAGAGTATGGAGTGATATAAATGTATGTCTCTGAGCCTGGAACTTGGTTGCTTCTTTGTCTTAAAACTGTTGAACATTGAAGCTTGTCTTTTCTTTTCTTTTCTTTTCTTTTCTTTTCTTTTCTTTTCTTTTCTTTTCTTTTCTTTTCTTTTCTTTTTTCATAGGTAAAATTGGAAAAAAATCCAAGCTATATAAATGCTGGCCATAGCAAAGATAAAATAACATTTGTTTGATGTATCATATGTCTCTGAAGTGCACATGGACAGATAGATAACTTGTGTGTCTGTAAAAAATCCCAGTTGCACATTTTTGGATAAGGAAGCTCCACCTAGGCCGGACTCTCTTAGGAGCAGGGGTTCCCCAGCTACCACCCTAGCTGTACCCTGTAGGTACCACAGCCGAGTTCTCAGTGCTTTGGAGAAAGTATGTCCTGTGGAGGAGACATCCCTGCTATAGTTACCCTTCTTCATCTGGAAATTACAATGGTCTAAAGAAAAAACTTCATAAATTTCACTTCACTCTATCTTTTATGTATTATGCTAAGTAAAGAGGGAGTTTGGTGACAGATGCACAATGCTTTTGTTTACTTATATGTCTGGGTCTCTGGATCTCTTAATAAGGGGTCACATTTCCATTTCTCAGAGAAAGAAATGAAAGCCAGAGGCCCTGGTGGGCAAGCTGCTTGTGTGCTGATGGTCATTTGATCATGCTTCAGATGTGGTCACAGCTGTAGGGAACGTGGTGCATGGTAGATGGGGGGACACGGAGATCTCTCAGAAAATGACAACAAGAATATGGAAGCATCCTCCAGAGGAGACATGGAAATGCTTGCCATGGTAAGGGTCTGGTCATGCATTGACCATGAACTCCAATGGTATCACAGTTTTATTCTATAGGAAGATTCACAGCTCCAGTCCTCATGTTCACAGGGCTGCATTTGGGTCTCGTTTATTGAAGGATTAGGGCTTTGTAGGACAACACGGAAGACCAGAAGATCTTTTTAGAGGCTGCAGGTCAGAAGAAAGGAAACTCTCAATATGAAGAAAACTTGCTGGGGAATGGAACTTTCTGGAGAGGAGAAGGTACTGAGGCTAACACTGAAGCGGCTCTACAAATCCTGAAACTCACCACAAAATCTAGCACATTTGAATGTAAAATGTTTTCAACTAACAAAAGTAATTTTGAGCTCACTGATAAAAATAGGAGAGAAAATGTTAGTAGAAATATATCTTTAAAATAAGCAACACATTCTACTATTTCTCCAGGATGTACAGTGTTCTTAGAGCAGTATCTCTGATGGACATGCAGATTCCTCTAGTCTTCTCATTGTATGGGTGAGGAGACTGAGCTCACAGAGGCATAAAGATATCTTCAATTTAGGGCAGAATATCAATGATCTCAATAATGGACCTCTGAAGTCTGGTATGTGGTATGGGTAAGTTTTAATTATTTATGGTCTTTAATTTCCATAAGCTTGTGGCCTTTCAAGGCTCATCAACAACAGTGGCAAATGTCAAAGTTCCTTCCCCCTTCTTCTCCTGACCCTTGGTCATCTCTGCAGAGCATATGCTCTTTAGAACAGATTGAAATGCGATTGTCAAACTGCCTCTTAACCTGGCAGAAAGACAACTGTAGGGTGATTAATCTCCTACTCCTACAGCCTCTCTAATCAACCTGCCCACTCCCTCCTCTCATTACAAGTGAATGCTTATGTGCATGGTTGATTTAATTAATATTTATAATAAGGATGGTATCCTGATGATATGCATTGGTGCTTTAAAAAAAAATGAAGCAAAGAATCAGTGTGTTTGCTTGGATACCCAAAGAAACAAAGTTACAGCCATTAGTTATGCAAAGTCTATTTGTGTTTTTCCTTCCACATTTGTATAATTTACAACAGAAGATAGAAAAAGAGGTGGCTATTTCATGTGATAGGCAGTGTGTGGGCTATCATGCATATTCTATTTATTTTAATTATTTATTTTTGTGCATGTATATGCTGTGTATATGTGTTCGTACGAGCACACGAGTGTACACGGGGTACATATGCATGTATGTGCTTGTTGTGGAGGTCAAAGGTTGACCTTGGGTGTCTTCCTTGGATCTTCATGTTTACCCATCAAACATTTAACCAATTGAGCCATCTTTTAGCCCTGTTCTATTTAATTTTAGAATCTGCCATAAAATACAAACTTCTTTCCTCTTTTATGAGTGAGATGTCTAAGCCTCAAAGATTGAGAGAACAGTCCAAAATCCTTCAGTTCAAATCTGCTTAACTCAAAGCTTTAGATGTTCAACTTGGAGAGTGGGCAAGCTTCTGGGTGCTTATGTGTGAGCTCAGGTTCACCTCCTTCAGTCTTCAGAGCAAGAGTTTGTTCTAGAGCAGAAATTTTTGAATTAAATCAAAACTGGCATTTTGGCAGGCTTCACTGTCACAATGCTATATGACAGAGAGAGGAGAGAGAGAGAGAGAGAGAGAGAGAGAGAGAGAGAGAGAGAGAGATCTCACAGGTATACCTCATACCAACCAAACTAGCTCCAATTCACTTTGTTACACACATTCTTTGTTACACACCTGTGACCTGTCATTGCGTAGACCCACAAGGAAGGTGACTGTCCCATAATCCCACAACAGAGCTGAAGTTTACTGACATCATGACTGTCAAGGCGTCATTACAGTTGGTGTACTGTCACTGGTTTTCTGGCTTTCAGTGGTATAGACAGAAAGAATCCTGGGGAAGTGGTATAAGAGTGTCATAGTATAATAATAAAGTGCATATAATCCTTGAAAATTTTAAAGAATGACTATGCTTCCTGCTCTCTCCCCTTCAAAAATGTTATGTGCACTTGTGATTTGCCTGTATGTATTCTGTGCACCATGTGCAGGCAGTGCTCAGAGAGGCTAGTGCTGGATCCCCTGAGACTGGAGTTAATGATGACTGTGACTTACCATGTGTACTAGGAATCTAATCTTAATCCTCTAAGAGCAGACAGTGTTTTTTAACCACTAAGTCAGCTCTCCATACCCCTTCTATGTTGCTTATCCATTGCTTGGAATTTATTCCCTCTACTTAGGAAAAAAAAAGACATTAAGATAAAATATTCTCTAGTGTTAACCTGGAAGTGATCTCATATACATATCTCATGATTACTCTGTATCTTCTTTATTTTCTTTATTTTCTTCCTTCCTCCCTCCCTCCCTCCCTTCTTCCCTTCCTCCCTCCCTTTCTTCCTTCACTTTACATCTTCTCCCTTCTTCCTTTCCTCCCAGTCCTACTCTCACAAATCCCTTCCCCCAATTTTCTCCCCATGGGAACCTCCCCCCTCATATCAAGTTACAGCAGTACTCTCCCACTGAGGCCTGACAAGGCAATTAGCTAGAGGAAGGAGGTTCAACAGCAGGCAAGGGAGTCAAAGTCCCACTACAATTGTTAGGGGACACACATAAAGACTCAGCTACACATTTGCTACAAATGGTACAAGGTCTGGGTCCAGCCTTGCATGCTCTTTGGTTGGTAGTTGAGTCTCTGTGAGCCCTCACAGGCCCAGGTTAGTTGACTCTGTAGGCCTTCCTGTGGTGTCCTTGACCTTTCCACTCTTCCCGTCCTATCCCCCACTCTTATCTTGATGGCAGTCCTATTTCTCCACTTTCCCTGTGCATGATTTAACATCATGATTTGTTTATCACACCTCCAGGAACAACGTGCTCTATCACACATGGACCACCTAGCCTAGGTGGGTGATAGCTTACACGATACAGGTTTGTGTGAATGTAGCCTGTGATATTGGTGAATCATGATACTGGCCCATGATGGATTTTGCAGAATTCATGCATTACCGGATGCAGCAAGAGTTTGCAGAAGGCTCCATTTGGGAGAAGGAGGGATTCTGTTGCTTCACAACATAGACTCTGCCACGTCTGCCGCTACAGCAATGCAGTCCAAGCGGAGGGACAGAGGGCTACGTTTTGAGTTTGTTTTTCATGTGGCCTGGGGCATTTAAGGTTCTGACAGTCCCTTTTACTACCATCAGCTCCTGAGGTCGCTTTTCACGTGGTTTGGAATGGTTCTTTATCTGTCTGCTTGTGAACTCAAGCTCTAGGCATCAGCTGGGAGAACAGGTCTTCTTGCCTTTTTTATTCTCAGTTCCCACAAATTTACATGCATTCACTGTGTGTGTTGATCTCGTCTGAATAGATCTAGACAGTATGCCATTGCATAGGACCATAATCTGAGTTTGGCAAACTAGTCACAAAAGGCAGCTACCAGCAGTTCCAATCTAGACATAGCTGTCACACCCTGTCTCCTTCCACCTTTGCACAACTGAGTTTATTTCAAGTGAAGTCATTTTCCATCAAATTCCATGTGCTGTTAGAAAGTAATGTCTGAGAGTTTTCTGGAGAGTTGAGAAGTAATGTTTGGGAAAGCATTTAATATTGGAAATTCATTCTGGTCTCTAGCAGAGAAGTTAAGGCAGGCACAAGTTTTGTTGACTCCTTTGAAATTTTAAGGTATCATCTTTCTGAAGAGAACACTATATGTCCTTGAATAGATGTAGGCACACAAGTAAGAAGACCCCACAACATTGTCAGGATTTACTTACTCTTCAGCAAAGGTTTAACACATACTTGGAAACACATTTACAGGGATGGTGGGTACCCACAGACCATAGCAATGTCCTTATCTAGTCTGTGGCTATAAACGGCTTCCCTGATACTATTCAGGCTTGACTTGTCCCACTCAACTGTGCACACACTGGGCCTCTGGAGAAAGCTACACTTCCATGAAGCTGTGTGCACTATGAGCACATTTGCCTCTGTTCCAAAAAATTCTTTCCTCAGCTTATCTACAGATGTTGAACCCTCACATATATACACCAAAGTCAATTTATGTTTTTTGGTGAAAATGAGGAGCAAAGCTCTTGCAATGCATTAGACTCAATGACAGCAGATGGAGATGGAATTCCTTCTCACATGACAGTGAGCTCTTGAGTAATGGGACCCATAGATGGCAGGGTGAGATCACTGAGTTTCCTTCCTTTAAGGAACATACCACAGAGTAATTCTTATGTTGTACATATCATAGGTGAAAATACTAACATATGCAATTTTGGGTCCCATAGCTTTTACTTAACAAGGAATTCTATTATGAATAGTTGTCACACTATTATCGCTTATGAATTGTATTAAAGAATGCCTTTCCTAAGCACAGAGTTATACAGGGCTGCAGGGCTGCAGTTCTCTCTCTTCTCTCTCTCTCTCTCTCTCTCTCTCTCTCTCTCTCTCTCTCTCTCTCTCTCTCTCTCTCTCTCTTTCTGGTTCTCTTGCCTTTTTCTCTAATCCTTTTTTCTCTCCTTGACAGAGAACCCTAATTGCAGCAATTTTAAATAGTTTTATTGTCAAACTTTGCTAAAATCTCTGCTTAAATTTATAGTTCCTTTTACAATTGCAATGTAACGCCTTAAGAGAAAATGTTTCTTTCAGAACTCAAATAAGATGAAGAAGCAAGCAAGGCTCAAGCACATGGGGGCAGGGTCACAGCACTGATGCCTGGCTAGAATCTCATGAGACTGTGCAGGTCAGGTAGTGACTGACATGTACACAGCCAAAAGCCTATTTAGTCAGAAAAGTAGGCTAAGCAGACCAGGAAGACCTGGAAGCATCCAGGACAAGACTCTGATACTCCCTTACACAGCCTAACCTCTAGAAAGTGGGATTTTTACACATACTTTAACCCCATATCTATTTAACCTCAATGTATAGAATGTGACATCTTCTCAAAAGTTTCCACAGAAAGTACTCTAGAGAAATCAGCAACCACCACAGATTTCTAACAACTATGGCTCATCACCAGCTTTTCTTTTTTGAGGTGGCAGAGGGCTCCACAGCCAATGGCTTCCTCCAATTCTTCTGTCTTGTGCATTTCCCTGCTGTTTGCCCTTCATGGAGATGTTGCTTAGATATGTATCCTTCATGTACTGCACTGTTCCTGTCTTTATGAGAAATCTGACCTGTTCTCATCACTGAATCTGCATTCTGTCTGAAACTTCCAGAGCCTCTCTTTCCTAAACTCTATATCCAACTGCCTACTGGACATTGCCTGAAACTAAAAATGTATGAAAATGAACTCCTGGTCTTTTCCAGGTGCTAAAAGAGCTAGGCCTTTGCCTATGTTCTGATTCTGGTTAATGCTATTCACAGTAGCCATGAGGAGTCAGCTGAGTCCTGCTTCCTACGCTTTCCTATTCTCTGCAGATTTGGCCACCACCTTACACCTCCTCCTTGTCTCTCAGTTCTTACCTCAGCTACTGGCTTTGTACTATTTTTATTTGCCCATGTTATTTAAAGTTTGTGAGGGTGTTTAGAACCCACTCAGTCTAACAAAGTCACTCAGAATCCAGATCTGTTCATAGAATTTCTTTGTTAAAAATCATTCAATGACTCCAAGCCTAAAGTCAAAACATGTATTCAAGGATGCCGTGATATTTGTCAATTTGTCCAGCCTTTCTTTACAGTCTCACTTCTCTCTCTACTGTAGCTCTAGAAAGAGAAAAGCATGTCTTCTTGTCCAGTTGTTCATTCTTCCCTGTCATCACATGAGTGGTCCTACATGCCTCTCTCTTCAGCCATCACTGTCCATTACTCAAGACTGGCCCAATTATGCCCCTAGCTCTGGGAGCAGAGACTCCTATCTGGCCTTGGTCCAGCTCTGGGAGCACAGACTCCCATCTGGCCCCTGCCTGTGGGATGCTGTCATTTTTGTCATTTACTCTATGCTCATGATTATTGTTGAGTGAATTTTTGAAAATTCCTCCTTAGAGGATGAGAAAATGATGGCCCAGATGACATTTTGAGCTACACATTGGTTTTTTAAAAATTCAAGTGCTAATTTCAGCTTCTCTTGGTGGGTGGTCCCTTCAGGGCTCTTGAGACTAGAGCTAGACTACTTTGTTGGTTGTTGACTACGCTCTTCTCTGTTCTACTCTCTCTCTTCTCTACTACTTTGCACTGAAGCCACTCATGACACTAATTCTCGCCTTTCCATTGTCTGAGCTCCTTGAGGAGAGATCTACTTACCCCGATCTTTCCAACATGAGGCCTATAGCCTTGAACATTGCAAACCATCAACACCCATATCTGACAAGTGAGCACTACTATTGAATCAGCCATATGAGGCTCACATGGAACTGCATGGTTTTTCCACCTTCACACTTTAAAGATCTCAGATGGGTGGAATTAACATCCACAAATCCTGGTCAGTCCATTAAGAGAGGCATGAGGCAAACTTATGAGTCAGATTTAGGAGATTGTCTCAATCCTGTTTTCCTCTACCTTTCTCACAAGTGCATTGTTTACCAAAGAAGCTCTCAGGTAAGCAGTGGATAGACAGTCACCAAATTAAGTCATTTATTCCCTATATAGCCACAGTGCTCCTTCAGATGCATTGAACAAAGATTTAGTATATGTGATGTTATAATAACAATGACTACATTTACTGAATACCTTCAAACAAAGGGACAGGTGCATAAAAAGCATCATCTAAATTCCTACTGGGGGAATTTATGATTGCCCTCAGTTTACAGATAAATTAACTGAGGATTTGAATGAAACAGATAAAGCAACACATAGCTGAAGTATAATAAAATGTAGATTTAAGTAAAATCTGTTTTTCTCCTATAATGTAAAACACACACACATGCACATAAACACACATACAAGCACACACACACATACACGCATGCATATACACACGCACACACACACACACACACACTTTCTTTCTCTCTCCTTCTTCCCCCTCTGTTTTCATCCCCTTCCTTGTACTCTCCTTCTCTCACACATGTTCATACCAAATGCACTGGCTTCCTTTTTACATAGTTTCATTTATGACTTTCCCTGAACTTACAGGTTGTCTTATATCTCTTTGATGATCTGGAAAAAGAGATTGTGTAAACTGATAGTAGATTGAAATGGTCCCAGGGTTCATCGTAAAGACCAAAGACTAACCTATAAAGAGGCCAGTTATACATAGAAATGATTTTTAAACTATGTTTCAAGTGACCATGATCATCTCTCATTCTGTGGGTGGTTTTGTGGTGTAAGATTTAGGTAGATAAGTGGAGTTGCTCAGAGTTTCAGCACACAACCAGCAGCAAGGACTCAAGCTTTAGTTTCACCACTGGCTTAATCTAATGACCTCTGCCACTGAATATACTCTTTCTAAGTTTTCTTATCTGCAAAGAGGGGATTGGAGAACCCTATCATTGACTT
The DNA here is from genome assembly GCA_019843815.1 of Montemys delectorum. NCBI lineage: Eukaryota > Metazoa > Chordata > Mammalia > Rodentia > Muridae > Montemys > Montemys delectorum. The sequence goes on along the minus strand of JADRCD010097912.1, from coordinate 38,623 downwards.
GTGTGAGGATTAAATAGACAAATTCCTGTAAGAAATTAGGAGAAAATCTGGCCCAGAATAAAATAATAGTAAATGTCATTTCTAATGCCTGGGACATTGCTTGGCATCTGCAAGGCTAATAAGGGAGGCCCACAGCTACAAAACAGCTCATCCTTCATTGACTCATCAGTCCATTCACTCAGGGTTAAGTTTCTTTATTCATTAAAAATTCACTAATTATCTATTAAATAGTAGGCACTATGTTTGGTGACATGACAGCTAAAGTGATTGATGAGACACTTATGCAGTTTTGAAACTCCACAGAACTCAACAGAAAGATACAAAATGTGTAAAAAATAACTACAGTCTTTGGAGATGTTGTTTCTAGGTTACAATGTTTGCCTAGTATGCACAAATCTCTTGTACCACAAAAGTGAAATAAAAGATAAAACAGAAACAATAATTATAGTTCAGAATAGAAATACTTTAGTGCAGAAGAGCTTCAGTCATTGAAGGGAAGAATCCTAAATATACAGACATACCATTAAAGTTCCAGGGCCAGCTCATAGATACAGACAAATTCTGTCTTTGTTAGCCAACTATTAAACTGTGTTAACAGTTAGGAATTAGTGAGAGAGAGATGATGGATTATGGATAGATGATAGATAGATAGATAGATAGATAGATAGATAGATAGATAGATAGATAGATAGATGATAGATAGATGATAGATGGTAGAGAGATAACAGATAGATGATAGATATATAGATGATAGACAGATGATAGATGATAGGTAAATGACAGATTCTATATTAGATTCTATATTAGAAGTTTTTTAATCACTCCAACTGAAAAGCTCTTAAATTACAAAACACAATGAAGTGTGTTCTAAGTGAGATGGAAATCTTCACACCATTTTTGTTTCTACAAAATAGAAAAGCCCCTGCCTATGGTGAACTTCACAATATCTTCATTTTCCTGGAGTAAGTTGTTATCACAGGGTAACATAAGAATGTGTGCTAGGTTAGAGTAAGAATACTAACTTTGAGAGAAGACTCATTCAGATAACTTTGTGAAACTGAGGAAGCAGAGAGTCTGCATTTTTCTCTGAATATTCTAAGAAACAATCAACTTTAAGTGAGTGGTGTTTTATGGTTCTAACAATCTGTAAGTCACTCAGATTCCACAAGGTAGTAATTGTAGTTGCTGAGAAGAGCATTAATGTAGGATTTTCCTTCTCCTACTGGTCCTCAGGGCTGCTGCTCAATCACTTCCAGTCCCTGAGATGCATTAGAGTGAGCTCTGAAGACAGGCGGATACCTTGAGGGCAGATACACTAATATGTCTTCAAAGTATCCCTTCCTTTTATCTGCTAAAACTTTTTGGAGAAAATGGAGCATGCCCAGAGGTGCTCATATCTGCCTTTTCAATCTTTGGAACAGAAGCCTATGACCTTGAGCTAAGAACATCATTGAATCCACCTTACTCTCTTCCTGACTGCTTGGTTCTGCTTGTTTTGGGCTTTAACCCAAGAGACAAATCATTATATTGAATTTGGATGTATAGACAATGTAGCATTTATCTCAATTAATCCCTACATTGTATTTCAAGATACAGTTTTGAGTAAATATGCTATATATTCAGATAAAATACTTTTCCAATGCATGTTTACTCACTATCTCATTTTACATACAGCATATGAATTTTTGATGACTTCCAAGATGAGTGTCTACAGATGAACAACAAAGAGTAAAATCAAGTCGTGGTTACTCCATGCTTTAAGAGAAAACTTTTTTTTTCTTAATAAACCAATACAGATAAAACTTCATTCAACTATCTTCAGTCAGAAGATGTGTTTCATCTATTTCTGCAACTCCTACCCCTTTTAAACTCTAAGACATTTTACATGGAGAGGTTTACAGGTATTATAGTATTCTCAAGCTTCCAGATAATTCTGAAACAAACTTTCCTGTTTCTACATTAGGTTGCAGACTGAGCTGAGCATACTCCATGCTTGGGCTCCATTCCTGCTCAAGCATCGGAGTCTGGAGGCCCTTGGAGTATGCTTTCTGAGTTTTTTTTTTTTTTTTACTTACGGTTGAGGGGCAGGCTCGCGTTGGTTGTGCCCAACTTGTTGGCAGCCACACAAGTATAGTTGCCGAAGTGCTCCTGTGTCACATTGGTCACTGTGAGGATGGATCTTGTGCTAAAATTCTGAATGATAATTCCTTGTTGGCCATTGAAGAGCCTAGAAGAGAGGATATACCATAATAAGCTTGTATGTAGGACATCAGTTTCAAATTCAGCTTAGGCAGAGCTGCCATGGAAACCTGGGAGCTATAATGTGACCACATCCACATGGATTAGCAACATGGTATTAGTTCTGTTCTTCAACACATCTCCTACCTTGGTGGATTTGATGGAAAAGACAGAGTTTATAGCTTTCCTTTGCTCTGGTGGGTTGCCCTGCTACATAATAAACCAGACCATGTTTTCTTCACATGTACTTTCTAGTGTACAAATTAACCTAGTAGAGCAAAGGCTTCTTTCTCATCCTTGAAAGCTAAGAAAGAGGAAAAAGACAGTAGACTTGAAAATCCCATCAAAAAGCTTGGCAAATGGCTTCTGGGTAAGTTGGATAGTTGATAGGAACCTAAGATACTTCATGGGTAACTCCTGTGAAACCATGTGTTACAAGGATTCAAGTCAAAAGTCAGTAACATAAAGCTGTTGCTATAGACAACCAAGGCTGAGGTATGACTTCCTTTAACCTAGAGAAGGAAGTACAGTAATGCAGGCAGCATTCAGAATCCTAAAACACATTTGCCCCATTCTTTAGGACTTTATTCTTCCTGTAAACCTCTACATGTAAAAACGTCAATAGTATCTGCTTGATACTACAGGCGTCCTCACACTCTCTCTAGACACAGCACCTGAGGCCTGAGGTCAATCTGAGCTTGCATGGCTCCATGTTGTAGTAACAGGTCACATTGCTCCCTGTTTCTGCCTCTTCCTGAATCTACCCTTGGCTCTGACATCCTGCTTTTCCTATCATTCAGACCATTTTCTCCTTATGCTATCTGGTCTACGTTTTCTATATTTTCTTGAATGACTGTCTTCTCTGTGTAACCCACTTTTACATAGATCTTTCAGTATACATGAGTTTATTTGTTTTTTGTTTTTTGTTTTTTAACAGACTGGATTGTTTGAATCTCCTAAAAAAGGCCAGATTACAGGGACATAACTTTCTTTGATGTTAAAATTGTACACCATTCATAGTGGTGTCTCAAGTACATGGTGCATTCTACAGGAAAATGAGTTAGAATAATCATGAGATGAAGCCAAATTGAAGAAATTTTTTCTCTAAATATAAAGTCTGTATCAATGAGGATAAAACCAGATATTATCTTCTGCTTGCGTAATGTCAGATTTATGTAAATGAGACACAGTGACCACAAAGTGGGTGAATTCACTCGGCGAGTGGCCAGCTAGATTTTTCTATCATGTATGATAGTTTCAGTATCAACTATTTCTGATCACAAAGAAGCTCATCTATGGCCTCCCTGGAGTTGTCACTGACTTATATATCTGTATATTACACTGAATGAGACAAACTGTTCTATGTGTAAAGCAAGTCAGAAGTAGTGAGATACGATTACTCTCAGAATTACTTTACTATCCTTAGTCGTTGAGTTTGACTTACTCAAAATGCAAACTTTAATCATATTAACAAAACTTTGAGTTGAATAAACATTGAACAAAATTTAAATTTGAGCAGAAATAATGATCCCCAATTCTAAATGAGAATATTGGATGAAAGTATTTTAAAATTATGAAAATATATGCTAAATTCCTACAGCCTTCTTGTACACTTTCAGGTCTCACATTAATAACCTTTAACCAATTCATGAATAAATGAATATAATTTGATGCCTGAGATTGAACCCAGGGTGAAGTGAGCACTCTGCTAACTGGGCAATATCTGCACGCATCCCCTTAATACCTTTATTTTAAACTGATTATTTATGCCGCATGTACAGATCACAGTTCCATTTCCCTGCCTGCTTTGGTACTCGGGTTTAAGTCATTGTCTCCATGTCTGTTACAGACACATTTTCTGAGGGCTCTGTAACTCCCTAGACTCCTGAATCTCTGATGTGCCCCAAACCAGAACTGTCTCGTTGCTATAGAACTGAGAAGAAATGAACTAGAATCTTCCACAGGCTGAACTCTGAGATGTTCTCAAGGGAGTACATTGAGAAGCTCTCTGGCTCCATTGCTTCTCTCTGTCACGGCTATCTCTCTGGCTGAGTTGGCTTTCAGTTTCTTGTCCTTCAATGAAGCAAAGCTACAGATGAGTCATGTGTACTGTTGCCCACGCTCTGTACACCCCCTCCTGTAGTGCTCTAGCAGCAGCATCTGCACCAGTATCTCAGCAGCACGTCAGAGTGCTAACCCAACAGCCAGGGAGATGATGAGGACAATGAGCAAGACAGGTGTCTTCCCTCGCAACTGTATGATGGGGAGGTTACTTTACTGAAATTAATGAAGTTTGTAGCTAACTTCCTCCTACAGTAGAAAGTTTGAGAACTGCTTAATCGTTATACACCATTTCAGACATGCTCTTCTCCTTAAGTGCTAGGTAAAGCTGTCTTTGGGAGAGTAGGACTACTGAGCTCCACCTGATTGTGGACACTGACTGAGGTATATGTCCAGACAATGTACCTCTGTGATTTTTATCACAGAGATCTTGCCTTGGAAGTTTAATCAAAGATTCAATGAAATTCTGAAAACATTTACTATATCAATATGAAAGTGAGTTCCATGTCAAGTGATCAAAGATAGAGTAACACAAGCTCTGCCCTTCCAAATCCTGAAGCTGAGGAAAAGAAGTAGCTCAGGCCACAGATGAACCCCACCCTAATCACTGAATGTCAAAACATGAGTCTCACCTAAGTGCTATAGCATGTATGCTAAATAATAGTATTTTAATTGATGACTTTTTTCTTTTTGAAGGTTTATTCCAAGATGTTTTTCTATAATTTTATATTTTATTAAGAGACTCTTTCTTGGGTGAGGTGTTGGTCCAACTCTGCTCTAGCATGTAAACCTGGGTTTTATCTCCAACACTGCATAAGATGGGTGTCATAGCATATACTTCAAATTAGGTGGTAGAGACAGGGTGATCCTTCTGATGCTTCAAGGTGATCCTTAACTACATAGGAAGCTGGGGATTAACCTGGGCTACATAAACTCCTATAGAAATAGAGATAGAAATGTAGAAATTAGATGGATAGGTAGAAGACAGATGATAGATAGGTAGATAGATTATAGATAGAAGGATATAGATGATAGATCAATAAATTATGATAGATGGATAGATCAGTAGATTACATATAGATGGGTAGATCAATAGATTTTAGATAGATGGATAGGCACATGATAGATAATAGATTATAGATAGATGGATAGATGGATAGAATCATTCTTATATTGACAGATTATTTATTTCTTATAGACTTTCCCTAAAATGGAAGAAAATCTTTGCTGAATTCGGGGTTAAAAGTCACACACCAGGTTTCCTGTTCTTTATAAGAGCAACTGCAGCAAATGGTGTTTATAAGGAAGTACTTGGGCTTGTGTCCTTGCTTACTTTTACCTGGGGAACTTGGGTGTAAGATCCTTCAATTACTGCAGATTCTGCTGTTGTCCACTCCTGGCAACAGCTAAAGTTTGGTCCATACTGAGGGCCATTATTCTGACTCTCATCTGTCTTTGGCCAACGCCTCATAAATCTGTGGACTGTAGGCTGCTTGACTTGCCAGCATCTGCTGCAGGCTCCTGTGAGCACAGTTCCAAAAGGAACTACTGTATTAAAACAGAGTCCTGTATTACCTCATGCCAGAGGTAACAAGGGGAACCAGACATGCTTAGCTATCAAATGATCACAAATTACACTCATTATCTCTTTTGGACTCTAGCTATCTAAGGTGACTAAGAAACCCAGCAGCAAAGTCACCAGAGAAAACCCAATAACATAGTGTCAGCATCAATTACTAAGATTGCAAAAATAACTAGGGCAATGGCATTGTGTCTTGCGCAGTCTCAGATCTGCCTCACTTCATGTTTGGGATTATGGTCTGCTCTTTCTTTCAAAGTTAGAATCAACAACAAATGCCACAGGATGAGAGTCATGTCTGCACTTCTAGTTTCATTGTACACAGGAAAGCTTCACATATATTTGGAGGTTGGCAGTCATTCTCAATACATTTATAACTGAAATTCTTCAGTAGTTGTACATGCATGTGTGGTAAGAATGGAAAACCAACATTCATTCATGAACACTTGCTGTGAACATGAATGAATGGTCTCAGTAAACCTGGGAGATAGGTGTTATTAGTCTTAGTTTAGAGATGAGGAGACAGAAGTTTAGAAAAAATAAGCTATTCTATCTTCTAATCATCCAATAATTGACAGAACTACTGATGTTCAAATATGGATCCCCTTGGACTGCTGGTGTCCATTCCTGGAAGTTAGCATTGACATCTTCAAGCAGAAACTGGATGTTAAGTTTGAGTTTGGGAGACCGCTCAGAAAGCATGAGTGCTTCAGGAAAGTTGAGTTGGGCCTTAGAACAAAGCTAATGGAGATAAATAGCTAACTGACATTCTGTAGCCAAGCCAGGAAAGTTGGGATCAATCCAGGGGGTGAGTCTAATGGGATAGAGAGTCAAAGAAACAGCAAGCTTTCATTCTGGGACCTTTATGGATATAATTTTGGGATGGAGGTTCATTACTAGTTCTGGGGCTTAGTTCTGCCTTGAGTGAAGATTTTTACACAGCTGCTATTTTCCTCCCCTGGAGTCAGTCTCTCAGGTTGCACATAGCCTGGTATGAGAAGCCACAAACCTGCTCTTCTTCCCTCCCAGAGCTGTGCCCCAGTACATGCCCCATTGGCAGCAGTTATTGTTTGTGATTTCATCTCTCAGCCCACTATAAAATAGGAAGTGGAAAAAAACTCTCCTGCACAACATGGTCAGGAACAGCAGAAAATCAGCCAAAGGCCAAAAATGTGGCTTCTTTAGTTATAAAATGGTCTCCAGGGTTCAGATTCTAGTAGAGTTGTGGTTTTGCTGAGCTCTACTCGGCTTGGCTGGGTCCCCACATCTAACACAGATTTATATGCACACCTTCCTACATGTTTGTGAGTACTTCGGAATCATGCCCATCTTGCCTGGGAGTCTAGAATTGCCTAATGAAAACATTTCTCAATGCCTTTGTTATGTATTATATTCTATTTTTATTAGATATTTTCTTTATTTACAATTCAAATGATATCTCCTTTCAAGATTTCCCCTCTGAAAAAAAAAAAAAAAAAGAAAACTCTGTTCCCTTCCTCCTCCCTGTGCTCACCAACCCACCCTCTCCGGCTTCCTGGCCCTGGCATTCCCCTGGCATAGAACTTTCACAGGACAAAGGGCCTCTCCTCCCATTGATGAACAACAAGGCCATTGTCTGCTTCATATGCAGCTGGAGCCATGAGTCCCACCATGTATACTCTTTGGTTGGTGGTTTAGTCCTTGGGAGCTCTGAGGGTTTTAGTTAGTTCATGTTGTTCTTGTCCTAGGGGCTGCAAAACCCTTCAGCTCCTTGGGTTCTTTCTTTATCTCCTTCATTGGGGACCATGTGCTTAGTCAAATGGATGGCTGTGAGCTTCTACTTCTGTATTAGTCAGGCACTGTCAGAGCCTCTCAGAAAACAGCTCTATTAGGCTCCTGTGTGCCAGCACTTGCTGGCATCCACAATAGTGTCTGAGTTTGGTGACTGAATATGGGAAGGATTATCAGGTGGAACAGTCTCTGACTGTCCTTCCTCCAGTCTCTGCTCCATACTTTGTCTCTGCAAATCCTTCCATGGGTATTTCATTTACCCTTCTAAGAAGGAATAAAGCATCCCCACTTTGGTCTTCCTTCTTCTTGAGCTTCTTGTGGTTGATGGATTGATTTTGGGTATTCCGAGCTTTTGGGCTAATATCCACTTATCAGAGAATGCATACCATGTGTGTTCTTTTTGTGATTGGGTTACCTCACTCAGGATAATATTCTCCAGATCCATCCATTTCCCTAAGAATTTCATAAATTCATTGTTTTTAATAGCTGAGTAGTATTCCATTGTGTAGATGTACCACATTTTCTTTATCCATTCTGCTGTTGAAGGATATCGGGGTTGTTTCCAGTTTCTGGCTATTGTAAATAAGGCTGCTATGAACACAGTGGAGCATGGGTCTTTATTACATCTTGGAATATCTTCTGGGTATATGCCCAGGAGTGGTATAGCTGGGTCCTCTAGAAGTATTTTGTCCAATTTTCTGAAGAACCGCCAAACTGATTTCAAGAGTAGTCGTATCAGTTTGCAATCCCACCAGCAATGAAGGAGTGTTCCTCTTTCTCCACAACCTTGTCAGCATCTGCTGTCACCTGAGTTTTTGATCTTAGTCGTTCTGACTGGTATGAGGTGGAATCTCAGAGTTGTTTTGATTTGCATTTCCCTGATGACTAAGGATATTGAACATTTCTTTAGGTGCTTCTCAGCCATTCGATATTCATCAGTTGAAAATTCTTTGTTTAGCTCTCCACCTCATTTTTTAATAGGGTTATTTGGTTCTCTGGAGTCTAACTTTTTAAGTTCTTTGTATATATTGGATATTGGCCCTCTATCAGATATAGGATTGGTCAAGATCTTTTCCCAATCTGTTGGTTGCCATTTTGTCCTATTAACAGTGTCTTTTGCCTTTCAGAAGCTTTGTAATTTTATGAGGTCTCATTAGTCAATTCTTGAACTTAGAGCATAAGATATTGGTGTTCTGTTCAGGAATTTTCCCTTGTGCCCATGTGCTCGAGGCTCTTCCCCACTTTCTTTTCTATTGGTTTCAGTGTATCTGGTTTTATGTGGAGATCCTTAATCCACTTGGACTTGAGCTTTGTACAAGGAGATAGGAATGGATCAACTTGCATTCTTCTACGTGCTGACTGCCAGTTGAGCCAGCACAATTTATTGAAAATGCTGTCTTTTTTTCTATGGATGGTTTTAGTTTCATTTTCAAAGATCACGTGACCAAAGGTGTATGGGTTCAATTCTATTCCATTCATTGACCTGCCTGTTACTCTATCAATACTATGCAGTTTTTATCAACAATTGCTCTGTAGTACAGCTTAAGGTCCAGGATGCTGATTTCACTAGAAGTTCCTTTATTGTTGAGAATAGTTTTCACTATCCTAGGTTTTTTGTTATTCCAGATGAATTTGCAAATTGCTCTTTCCATTCTGTGAAGAATTGAGTTGGAATTTTGATTTGGATTTCTCTCCATTCATTCTCTGCATTGAATCTGTAGATTGCTTTTGGCATGATGGCCATTTTTACTGTATTAATCCTGTCAATCCATGAGCAGAGGAGATCTTTCCATCTTCTGAGATCTTCTTGGATTTCCTTCTTCAGAAACTTAAAGTTTTTGTCATACATATTTTTACTTGCTCAGTTAAAGTCACACCAACGTATTTTATATTATTTGTAACTATTGTGAAAGGTGTTGTTTCCCTAATTTCTTTCTCAGCCTGTTTATCGTTTGTGTAGAAGAAGGCAACTGATTTACTTGATTTAATTTTATATCCAGCTACTTTGCTGAAGTTGTTTATCAGGTGTATGAGTCCTCTAGTGGAATTTTTGTGGTCACTTAAGTATACTATCGTATCAGCAAACAGTGATAATTTGACTTCTTCCTTTCCAATTTGTTTGTTTATATAGTGAATTATGTTGATGGATTTCTGTATATTGAACCATCCCTGAATCCCTGGGACGAAGCCTCATTGATCATGACGGATGATCGTTTGATGTGTTCTTGGATTCGGTTTGCAAGAATTTTATTGAGTATTTTTGCATCGATATTCATAAGGGAAATTGGTTTGAAGTTTTCTTTCTTTGTTAGGTCTTTGTGTAGTTTAGGTATGAGAGTAATTGTGGCTTCATAGAACAAATTGGGTAGAGTATCTTCTGTTTCTATTTTGTGGAACTGCTTGAGGAGTATTGGTATTAGGTCTTCTTTGAAGGCCTGATAAAACTCTGCACTAAACCCATTTGGTCCTGGGCTATTTTTGGTTGGGACACTATTGACTATTTATTTCTTTAGGAGATATGGGACTGTTTAGATCACTTATCTTATCTTGATTCAACATTGGTATCTGGTATCTGTCTAGAAAACTGGCCATTTCATCCAAGTTTTCGAGTTTTGTTGAGTCTAGGTCTTTTTAATGGGATCTCATGATTTTTCAGATTTCCTCAGTTTCTGTTGTTATGTCTCCCTTTTTATTTCTGATCTTGTTAATTAGGATACTGTCTCTGTGCCCTCTAGTTAATCTGGCTAAGGGTTTATCTATTTTGTTGATTTTCTCAAAGAACCAGCTCCTGGTTTTGTTGATTTTTGTATAGTTCTTTTTGTTTTCATTTGGTTCATTTCAGCCCTGAGTTTGATTATTTCCTTCTGTCAACTCCTCTTGGGTGAATTTGATTCTTTTTGTTCTAGAGCTTTCAGATGTGCTGTTAAATTGCTGGTGTATGCTTTCTCCAGTTTCTTTTTGGAGGCACTCAGAGCTTTGACTTTTCTTCTTAGGACTGCTTTTATTGTATCCCATCAGTTTGTGTATGTTGTGACTTCATTTTCATTATACTGTAAAAAGTATTTAATTTCTTTCTTTATTTCTTTCTTGACCAAGTTATCATTGAGTAGAGTGTTGTTAAGTTTCCATGTGTATGTAGGCATTCTACTGTTTATGTTGTTATTGAGGAACAGTCTTAGTCCTCCGTGGTGATCTGATAGGATGCAAGGGATTATTTCAATCTTGTATCTGTTGAGGCCTGATTTGTGACTGAGTATATGGTCAGGTTTGGAAAATGTACCATGAGGTGCTGTGAAGATGGTATGTCCTTTTGTTTTAGGATAAAATGTTCTATAGATAACATTATAGATAAATGTTAAATCCATTTGTTTCATAACTTCTGTTAGTCTCACTGTGTCTTTGTTTAGTTTCTGTGTCTGTGATCTGTCCATTGCAGAGAGTGGGGTATTGAAGTCTCTCACTATTATTGTTTATGGTGCAATGTGTGCTTTGAGCTTTAGTAAAGTTTCTTTTATGAATGTAAATGCCCTTGCATTTGGAGCATAGAGGTTCAGAATTGAGAGTGAATCTTGATCAGTATGAAGTGTCCCTCTTCTTCTTTTTTAATCACTTTAGGTTGAAAGTCGATTTCATTCTATATTAGAATGGCTGCTCTAGCTTGTTTCTTGGGATCATTTGCTTGGAAAATTGTTTTCCAGCCTTTGAGTCTGAGGTAGTGTCTGTCTTTGTCACTGAGGTGGGTTTCCTGTATGTAGCAAAATCTTGGATCCTGTTTATGTACCCAATATGATAGTCTATGTATTTTCATTGGGGAATTGAGTCCATTGATATTAATAGATATTAAGGAAAAGTAATTGTTGCTTTCTGTTATTTTTGTTGTTAGAGTAGGAATTCTGTTCATGTGGCTATCTTCTTTTAGTTTTATTGGAAGATTACTTTCTTGTTTTTTTCTAGGATGTATTTTCCCTCATGTTGTGGTAGTTTTCCATTTATTATCCTTTGAAGGGCTGGATTTGTGGAAAGATATTGTGTAAATTTTATTTTGTCATGGAATACCTTGGTTTCTCCATCTATGGTAATTGAGAGTTTTGTTGGGTATAGTAGCCTGGGCTGGCATTTGTGTTTTCTTAGGATCTGTATGACATCAGGATCTTCTGGCTTTCATAGACTGTGATGAGAAGTCTGGTGTAATTCCGATAGGTCTGCCTTTATATGTTACTTGACCTTTTTCCCTCATTGCTTTTAATATTCTTTCTTTGTTTTGTGCATTTGGTGTTTTGACTATTATGTGGCAGGAGAAATTTATTTTCTGGTCCAAACTATTTCTTTTTTGTAGGCTTCTTGTATGTTCATGGGCATCTCTTTTTTTAGGTTAGGGAAGTTTTCTTCTATAATTTTGTTGAAAATACTTATTGGCCCTTTAAGTTGGAAGTCTTCACTCTCTTCTATACCTATTATCCTTAGGTTTGGTCTTCTCATTGTGTCCTGGATTTCCTGAATGTTTTGGTTTAGGATCTTTTTGCATTGTGCATTTTCTTTGACTGTTGTGCCAATGTTTTCTATGGTATCTTCTGCACCTGAGATTCTCTCTTCTAGCTCTTGTATTCTGTTGGTGATGCTTGCATCTATGGCTCCTGACTTCTTTCCTAGGTTTTTGTATCTCCAGATCTGTCTCTCTTTGTGAATTCTTAATTGTTTCTAGTTCCATTTTTTTTGATCCTGGATGGTTTTGTTCAATTCCCTCACGTGTTTGGTTGTGCTTTCCTATAATTCTTTAAGGGACTTTTGTGTTTCCTCTTTAAGGGCTTCTACTTGTTTACTCGTGTTCTTCTGTAGTTCTTTAAGGGATTTTTGTGTTTCTTCTCTAAGGGCTTGTACCTGTTTACCTGTGTTCTCTTGTATTTCTTTAAGGGAATTATTTATGTCCATCTTAAATTTCTCTACTCTATCACCATTATGAAATATGATTTTTGATCTGAATGTTGCTTTTCTGGTGTGTTGGGGTATCCAGAACTTGCTGTCATAGGAGTACTGGGTTCTGATAATGCCAAGTAGTCTTTGTTTCTGTTGGTAAGATTCTTGCCTTTTCTTTTCGCCATCTATTAATCTCTGGTGTTAGATGTTCTTGCTGTCTCTGGCTGGAGCTTGTTCCTCTTGTGGGTCTGTAAGCCTGTGTCAGCACTGTAGGGAGATCATCTCTCCCCTGGTAAGACCCGTGCACAGACAGCTGTGGATCAGCTGTCCCTCCTAGTTGTAGATGGAGCTAGAAAGGATCCTGTCCCAGTTCCTCTGCAGCTTCTGTGTCCTATATCTCCTGGCTGGTCCTGCCTTAGAAAGTCACTGGAGAGAAAATGGAGATCTTGCCTGAGTCCAGGTATCAGAGTACTCTCCGTAGACATGCTCTCCCTTGGCAGGAAAGGTGCATGGAGGGCTATGGAATAGGCGCACCTCCTGGTTCTAGATGGAGTTAGAAAGGACCCTGTCCCCACTGCTCTGCTGCTTCTGAGGGCTGTGCCTTCTGGCTGATCTACCTTAGAAAGTCACCAGAGAGAAAATGGCGGTCTCACCTGAGTCCTGGGATTAGAGCACTTCCTGAAGACAAGCTCTCTGTTTGCCGGAAAGGTGTACAGAGGGTTGTGGATCAGCCTTCCCTCGTAGTTGTAGATGGAGGTAGAAAGGACCCTGTCTGGGATTGAATGTACTGGCAGCAGGTATATAGTAGAGGATTGCAAATTCAGTCATCAATAGGAGTAAAGGACCTCGGCCTTGTGAAAGTTTTGTGCCCCAGTGTAGGGGAATACCATGGCCAATAAGTGGGAGAAGGTGGGGTGACAGGCATTGGGAGGGGGGAGGCAAAAGGGGTTTGTTCTTGTTTTTGTTTGTTTGTTTGTTTTGGAGGGGAAAATGGGAAAGGGAAAATGTACATGTAAATTAAGAAAATACCTAATTAAAAAAAAATAAATAAAAAATAAAAAATAAAGCCTCGGCGCACAAGAACAAAAAAAAAAAAAAAAAAAAGAAAGGACCCTGTCCCAGCTGCTCTGCCAATTCTGTGGCCTGTGCCTCCTGGCTGGTCCTGCCTTAACTTGTGTTGTATTCTAAGAACATCGTAGAATAATGCTAGTGTTAGGCTCTAAAATGTGGGCACACAGTGACTACTGCATACTTGGTTGCTTGAATTAGGTTATTACATCTTGTAAATCTTCATGATTTTATCTGTAAAGTGGGAGAAGCTAAACCAGTAGCCAACTGTGGATGGAAAATGGTTTTAAATGATGTGTACTCTTTAAGTACATGTACCTCAAGTCTAGCAGGCACTAGATTATGACAGGCTAAGCCACTGTTCGATGATAGAGTCTGTTCCTTAAAATGGACTCACTTCCCATCAGACCACAGACAAACATTAAATATTGAACATACAGGAAATTATTTTTAAAGCAAAGTGAGTGATGGCAAAGATCGTGGCATTGTGACTCAAGGCATGCCAAACTCTGTATCAGTCATATGCCCATTATCAGTCTCACCCAGGCTTTTGGGAGATTCCTCAGGGCAGGCAAAGAAACCTACAGTGAAAATGGAGAGGAGGAGAGCTTCAACAAACCAGGGTGGGAGGGAGATTCTATGTGTATACTGCTATAGCAACCTGTCCGTTTATTGTGTGGCTTGACACTTGCAGCTAGAGAACAGCAAGGCAACGTTTATTCCTGGGATCATTCAGAAGACTATTATGCATCACTGTCTGAGCCCCAAGAGGCATCTATCTTTAGTTGTGTATTTGAATAAATTAATGTTATTATAATACATTAGGATACTTTAATGATTTTAGACTTTATTAAGCTATTTAAAATGTATGCCTTGTTTACTCTATCCATTTTAATGAAATTAATAATTTTAGATCCAAGACTTTGGGGCTGCCCTACTAGTGACAGTTTGGATTGCATAGGGGGAGGGGCCCTTTAAGTTCTATATGAAAGAAACAAAGGCTACGTACAGTGAAGGATCCCACTCCCCCTAATAACAGTGGATCCTGAACCCTGGCAACCTTGACAACTACTAAGTCTCTCCACTCTGCTTGAACTATTTTCCTAATAGCTGGGTACCTGAGAGTTTAATGTTAAGTTTTATACTAACATATAACAATATAACCATTTTTCAGAGATGGAGATCACATAAAAGGAAGCCACAAGTAAGCAAGAGAAAGTACTTTCCTTTTCCCTCATCATGTTGCGGTTGGGTTGGCATTGACTATGACTGGACAGTGAAGTGAATGCACTCCTCCCCCTTGAAAACAATTTTGGGAAGATGGATCATTGGGAAAAAGGGCTTGACTAACAGGCACCAATCTTAAGTTTGATTTCGTAAACCCTTGTGAAAAAAAATAAAACCAACAAACCAAACAAGAACAAAACAGAATCAAAACCAGCCAAGTAACATGCATTTAGAATCCTTGTACCCAGGACATGAAGATAGGATGATTCCTGGGGCCTGCTGGCTACTTGGACTAGCCTATTTGACAAGACCCAACCCTCCAAGAGACTTTATTGGCTTGTCTTTTAAAGAGTGTGAAGCTGGGCTGTGGTAGCACACGCCTTATTCCCCAGAACTCAAGAGGCAGAGGCAGGTGGATCTCTGTGAGTTCAAGGTTAGCCTGGTCTACAGAGAGAGTTCCAGGACAGTCAAGACTACATGGACAAACCCTGTGTCAAAGTCAAAACCAAAACCTAAATGAATGAATGAATGAATGAATAAATAAATAAATAAATAAATAAATAAATAAATAAATAAATATTTTTAAAACCCAAGGGAACAAAAAACACCCCTCCCCAAAATTCCAGTATGGACAGATCATCTGGAGTATTAACCCAGGTAACCATTTGTCTCCATTCACATAGGCATACTTATATATGAAGAACTTCAGAGATTTGAGTTTGCATGCATAGTGATAGAGATCAGGGGCAGTGATCATAGAACTGCTAAGACCATAACTCATTTGTGTAACACAGGTATAGAAATGTCATGTCAGGTGCCAGAATGATGATAATGAAAGAAGAATATTCACTCTAGAGTTTAGCAAGAGAAATGTACACAGTGATGGACTTGAGGATGGGGTGAGCATCCAAGAGTCAAGTTGGAGAAATTTCTTCTGAAAGAGGCGGTATCTCTCTGGAATTATCAAAGGCCAATGGCTTGCAGTAAAAGACCATAAGATCTGAACAATAAGAAAAGGAATAAAAGGGCTTGGGTATGAAGAGGGCCTGAATCTATGAATGTGATAACAGTTAGATAGACAGGAGGGAGGACAAGGTCTGTACCAGTGGCTGCTCCCAAGCGGCATCTGTTAGGACGAACAACAATATGAACTAACTAGTACCCTCAGAGCTCCCAGGGACCCAACTACCAACCAAGGGCTATACATGGTGGGACTGATTGTTTTGGCAGCATGTATATAGTAGAGGATTGCAAATTCGATCATCAATAGGAGGAAAGGACCTCGGCCTTGTGAAGGTTTTGTGCCCCAGTGTAGGGGAATGCCAGAGCCAATAAGTGGGAGAAGGTGGGGTGGCAGGCATGGGGAGGGGGAGGCAACAAGGGGTTGTTCTTGTTGTTTTTGTTTGTTTGTTTGTTTTTTGGAGGGGAAACTGGGAAAGGAGAAATTTACATGTAAATAAAGAAAATATCTAATAAAAAATAAAATAAAAGAAGACACTGCTTCATTTTACCATACTCTTACTTCAAATGCAGGTAATTGTGACAGAATAAATTGTGATTATGACTTCTAACAAAAAGAGTCCACCTTAAAGTTAAGTAGTATGTGACCAAAAATGATAATAGCTCCATCTTTGTGGCTGTGACAGAATGAAGTCTGTCATGGTAAAGCCACAAAACAGTCATGAAAATATGTGAACCAGGAGAACTTAGTATGGCTAATGCACTCAGGACAGCTATAAGGGTGGAGGGTGTAATGATGGCTGTGTGACTAAAGATAGACAGTCAAGGACAACAGTAAGCCAGAGTCGGTGATGCACAATAGTTGGATTCAACATCCCAAACTGAGTGGGAAGTGTGTGCTCCATCTTCTTCCTTGACCGAAGAGGACACACATAGACTCTGCGCATAGCCAAGAATATTAACTAATCCCAACAGACTTTAAATAGCCCCTGGCCAGTTTCCACCATTGCACTTATAAAACCTATACAGAGAAAAGTTTCATGTTCCTTTCTTCCTTGTGAAACCCTTCCAACTCTTAGGAATGTTTCTAGTTTTTCCCTTTTCAAAAAACTTTCCTTCAAGTTTTCTCTTTTTTATAATACTTTTACCAAAGTTTGCTTCTGCTGCACACACTCCCACAAAAGTCCAGGTCATTAAGTTTCTTTGGTATAACAAAATGAGCTTGGAGATACTATCCTACCTGTCTTTGATTATCTTGTGTGTCTAACATCTTTGGTTCTTAGGTCATAGACAACTGGGCCTTGAGGTGACTGTTTCTTTTAGAAACCCTGCAAAATCCTAAGAATGAAAGACTCCAGAGGCTTTGCTGGGGAGAGGGACACCTGCACTGAGTCTATAGATTATGTTGTGAGAGGAAACATACAGGACATCAGGAGACAGGGTGTGTTAGTGTATGTGTATGTATTGCTATGTGTGTGTGCATGTGTGCATCCATGCATATGAGTATATGCATGTGTGTACTTGTATATGCAAGGGTCCTAACAGCAAAGGTACCAACTAAAGAAGGGGTCTGAAAGAACATGATGTCATACTCTGGAAATGGACATTTCTCAGGGTGGTGTTGGCTCAGGTTGTGGGATGTGGAAGTGTGAGATTTGTAACTTGAAAAGCAAAGTAAAACCATGCTGTGATGGCCTGTCATGTAGTAGAGAGAGCACTTTGTAGAGGAAACATGATGAGTCCCTGATGGATATGCTTTGATGAGAGCTTGACTTAAAGATTTGACTGCTATGAGTCTTAAGAGCACAGACACACTTCCTGCTGCTGCATGATGAACTCTGCAGAGCAGTGACACCTTGATCCGCCATGTTTCTCATTATATCATTTCCCACCCTATGAAACCTCATTCCTGTGTTCTAGCCTCAGGCAATGATGCCAGATTTCACCCCAATAGTTACCTGGGTAGGAAGCTCTAATCATCCTTCCACAGTGCTCTCCAATCTAATTGTTCCCTCAGATGTTCCCAATGGCATTATCAGTGTCCTTTCTCTTTATCTTTCTGCCTTATGGCTGTAAGCCAAGATATGAGCTTTCTTTATTCCACCATCATGGACTCTAACACTCTATCCATAAGCCAAACTTTCTTTTACAATTTGCCTTGGGTATGGTGTCCTATCACAGCAATAGAAAGTAAGACACCAACTATACAAAGTCATCACATGCAATCATATTTTTAGGTGGCTGATTTTCTGCATCTGCACATATATGTGTGACCCTCTGATCACTTTTTTTCCTTTTGTTTTTTCAAGACAGGGTTTCTCTGTATAGCTCTGGATGTCCTGGAACTCACTCTGTAGAAGAGGCTGGCCTCAAACTCAGAAATCCACGTGCCTCTGCCTGCCAAGTACCGTGATTAAAGGCATGTACCACCACTGCCTGGTCCTCTGATCACTGTTGTGTGAGTCTCTACATACATGTTTTGTGCATTCAGGTGACTCATCCTTCACAGAAATGCTAAAGTGAACACATTAGTCATTTATTCTCTTAGCAGATATTGTAAATAATACCCAATTCTGCACAGACTAAGTTGGGAATGTGTTGCTAAAAAGACAAGAATGTATAACTCTCAGTGCGAAATGCAAATAGTATTATTTGGGAGCACATTACTTTTTAACTTATCAACTGACAGTTTTTAATGTCTCACTGTGAATTCCTTTTGTATTCACTGGACTCATTTATGCCTTTTACATTCCTATCTAAAGTTATGGGAATGGGTTAAGAAAGACACATTTTTTTTTTAATTAAAGTAAACTAATAAATGTACCTATTGTCTAAAGGCTTTGGGCAGTCTAACTGATCAATAGAAATAAGAAAGCATGGCTTTCTGGCCCTAAGGCTTGAATTTCAGGAAATCTTGAAAAAGAGGAGAAAAGTATGGTGTGCATTGTATAAAAAATTATGACCTAATATAATACGCTAATGCTATCAAGAAAAGAAAGTTTAAATGATTGGTACTTTATATCAATTATATAAACTCTATTTCCCCCATATTAAGATGTATTTAAAGTAAAATTAAGCTCATTAGGATTGTCCTTATGTTGAGAGTTTGCTATTTAAAAATGACTACCTTATACTAGTGGCTAATGATTTAACAAAACATGTATAAATGGAATCACTCTCATGATAGCTGTTAAGATATTGCAATGAACTAAATTAAATTGGCAATATTTCTAGTATGAAACCCAGTTAGATCATCAATAAGACCTAGTGTATAGCAGCCATCTTTGAAGATGGCATCTGATGATTTTTTACCTCTTGATACCATATGCCTGATACTCCCCTTCAGCAGAGAGTAGGGCTGCCCCATGCAGTTAATAGAATACTGCAGAAATGACAGTATGAGATCTAAAAAAGGTCACAAAAGGTTTGGTATAGCAGTTTCTATCCTGCTGTCTCCTGGATCAGATTCTGGATAAAGCTTGTTGCCATGACATAAAGTCACTTAAGCAGTCCTGTGGAGATATCCACATGACAAATAACTTAGGCCATCTGCCAGGAACGGCCACTAGCACCAACACTCCTGCCATGTGAATGTGAGTGTATGTGTGTGTGTGTGTGTGTGTGTGTGTCTGTCTGTCTGTCTGTCTGTCTGTCTATGTGCATGTGTCTGTGTATGTCTATGTATGTGTGTTGAGTGTGTATGAGTGAATGTGTATCTTTGTGCATGTGTGTATGCTTGTGTATGTGTTTACATGTCTGTGCATGTGTTCATGTTTATATGTGTGCATATGTATATGCATATGTGTCCATGTGTGAGCAGTAAAACGGGTGGACCCCATAGGCTCTGTGTGAAGATTTATAAGACCCAGCTCTCTCACCAACTGCCCCAACTTATGCAGACTGTTCAAGAACACACTTTGTCTTCTATGGAGAAATAGCATCTGTTATCACTTGCTCATAGAAATTAGCATCTATCATCAGCTTACAATGACAGTTTTATACAGGAATGCATGAATTTCACTGTGATGAGGTAAATGCCTACACAGCCTTGGCTGTCATGTCTTGTGGCTTGGTGTGTCTGTGTGAATGTATGGGTGTGTGTACCTGTATGCACATTTGTGTGTACATACGTATACATGTGTGTGCATATATATTCATGGGATATGTGCATGTGTGTGTATGTGTTATATGGGTGTGTGTCTGTGTGTTCATCTGCATGAAAATCTATGATAATCTTGGTGTGAGAGACATGGACATTTGAAAGCATTTCCTTAAATACAAGTAAAATCTTGTGTGGGTTATTTCTGAATGTTTATAAAAGGGTCACAGATGAACGATCTCTGGGAAACAAAGAGCTTGCAAGAACTACTCTATCCTGACGGGTCTCTGATAGAAGCTTCCTCTTGGTATATTTGTCCCTGTTGCTTCTCCATCTAATTCCATTTTTCTGGTTCCTTTGTTACAATCATTGGTAGGCATTATTATTTCTATGAGCCATCTCTTGTTCTGCAAATCAGTAATCAACCTGAAATGCTATTGCTCTTGGTGTTTATTGTTGATTTTTTTAAGCCATTTTTGATAGACTGAGTGCCAGAGTAGAAGTGTGGATCCCATAGACTCTGCCGGAAGATTTATGAGACCTAGTTGTCACCAACTGTCCTGACTTGTGCAGATTGCTCAGGAACACACTTTGTTTTCCGTGGAGAAATATCAGCATCTGTTATCACTTGCTCATAGGAATAAGTCTTTCAGCAGCTTAGAGTGACACCTTCATACAGCATTGGATGAGTTTCACTGTGGTGAGGTAAATGCACAGCTTAGGCTGTCATGGCAGATCACTTATATGGAGACAGTGCTGTAGGCAGCTCCTCGGCTCTCCTGTGTTTCACATATAGATTGTTATGATAGGTTGAGAGGAAATTATTTTGGCAACAGTTGGGATCGATATTTCTTCAGTTAAAACTCAAATAATGATGGGTGTGCTCTGCCCATTTATTTTTTACATGTGCATCCGGTTTGATATTCAGCAGGTGTGTGTGTTTTGGAAGCATTGGTGGGAGAATCAATTTACCTTCCTTGTCAGCAAATGGTCTGCAGCCCATTTCCTCAGTAAGGACTGAAGCTTCATTTCTGCATTGACTGTCCCATTACTACATT
Source organism: Montemys delectorum (assembly GCA_019843815.1). Lineage (NCBI taxonomy): Eukaryota > Metazoa > Chordata > Mammalia > Rodentia > Muridae > Montemys > Montemys delectorum. The sequence continues at coordinate 17,649 of JADRCD010097912.1, read as the reverse complement.
TTCTACAGGCTGCAAAAGTTCCCATGGCCATGGTAGCCTTTTTGGCAATACTTCAAGAATTTAGGAGGACATAAGGTTTGAGAGCATTACAGGCAATTGGAAATGAGGTGGGTACCAACACATGGGCTTATATTTGGAGGACAAGAGGAATGATTCTTACTGTTAGCTTTTAGAAAATTAATGCCATATATCAAAATATGACTTTAAAAGGCAGGTAAGACAATATTAATCAGTATTAAACTTCCTTTTATGGAGAACAGGAGACTCAGGTGCTCTTGCAGAGTGTCTTAATGGAAGAAAGAGTTGAGGCTCAATTTACTAAAGATGTTGCCAAGATGTGTCATGTGTCCATAGATACTTCTTGGGCAACTGGATAAGATCGTATTTGAACAAAAGTTTCATGGCTTTGAGAAGGTTGAGCAGCGCTCTACAGGATAATGTTCACACAGTTCTCATCAAAAAATGAGCTTTCCAACCTGATTTACCAGACCTTAGAAAGGTTATTGTTATTGTTGCTGTTGATGCCCAAACCTAGTGAGTGGAATAAGGGAAACCACAATGTAGTTCATCTAACTACACCATGTTCAAAACATGGAGTCCCTTTAAAGCCACTAACAGGAAGATTTAGAATTTTGGATAGCATAAGTTAATTATGAAATGATTGACAAACTGAAACTTCCCCAATTACAAGAAGTTGCATATAAAACAGTGCCAAAATTTAGGTAAAACTATAGTCATTTTAGTATAAAGAGTGTTGAGGGTAGCCTTATGGAAATTAGTGCTTTTTCTGCATATTAACTCTGATTCTGGTTTCAAAGGCAGGATATCGAAGGAGCTCATGTTCATACCCCCCAGGAAAAGCCAGTAATGGCTGGAAATGTCTATAACCTCAAATCCAGGAAGATAGAGATAGGAGAAACACCAGAGCCAAATGGTAAACGGTGGTTCAGTGAGAGGCCTTGTCCTAGCAATCAGGGCAAAGAGTTTACAGACATTGAAACAGAAATTAAAGTGTGGAGGGGAGAATCTGGGTATGGATTTTTGTCCTACAGATGCACACCCAAGAGTGAGCAGACCTGCACAATTCTCTCTCTCTCTCTCTCTCTCTCTCTCACACACACACACACACACACACACACTCCCACACACTCACACACACACACACACACACTCCCACACACTCCCACACACACACGCACACACACACACACTCCCACACACACATACACACACATACACACGCACACACACACACTCCCACTCACACACACACACACTCACACACACACATTCACACACTCACACACACATACACACACTCACACACACATAAACGTGCATGCATGCATACACACACAAATATGCATGTGCACACATACATACACGCAGACACACGTGCACACACCATATTCACATGCAAGTACAATAAAACCTAGACACCTGTTTGCACCATGCTTATGCTCGCTCATTGTGACAATGTGCAAATTTTCATGTGGTTTCACTGGCTTTCTTTACAGATGTCAGATGAAAGTAGTTATATTTGTGATTCGAATGTGCAATTCCCACATGCATTTGTTCAGTGACATGGGTGACAGTATTTAGTTGAACATTTAGACTTAAAAACAGCAGCTTCACAAAGGTCCACTAGCATTTTTTATATTCTTGAGATTTGAAGTAAAATACAAATACACATTCCCTCTCTTATTGTGGTCTTCAGTTAACCTACAGTGATATTCATGTCTGACTTGGCAAGAGCAACTGGAGAGGTTTAAACCTACTCCTGGGAAATAAAGTGAAATCTGTGGGCTCAGATCTTCCCTTGCTCAGTAGCTTTTTCCAACACTTCTGGGACATCCAGAGGGCACAGCCATACTAAGCAGAGTCAAAGAATAACTTGAAATCCCCTTGCTCAGGCCTGTTTCCATGCACTACATCTCCACAGGCCTGACAATGAGGGAATATCTAACTCACAAGCCTATAACACACAACGTTAAACTTTCTTATGGTAGAGTACGGCTGGAAAAAGGATTCAGGCTTATTAAGGAAGCAGACTACAGACTGTAGCTCCTATTGCTTTTGAAGTGCTCTTGTATAATCCATGTCCAAGCCCTTTAGAGGCAGGTTGCCATCCAAGTAAACATGGTTGCTAGGAAGAGAGAGGCAGAGAAGCAAAAGGTATCAGCAATGGGGGATTTGCAAGCATTTCTGAGATTACAGAAACCAATGTGGACATTTCTTCTGGAAAGCTGTTAGCTCCTCATGCCTCCCATGTGGGCCTCTCCATCCCGCTTGCCCATAAGGAGGCTGCTGAGAACCATTCAAGCCAGTTACAGAAATTGCTTAAAGTTAGTATTGAAACACTAACACATTAGCTCAAAGTGCTTGGAACGTGGAGAAGCTCACAAAAGCCCTTACCTCTTCTCTCCTTTGTACCACTCGAAGGCTGGCGGCGGCACACCTGCACCCTCACATCGTATCAGTCCACTGCGTCCAGGGGTCACAGTGCCGGATTTAATTTCCTGAATTGTTGGTGCAACTGAAAAAGAGACAAAAACACCATGGTGGGTAAAAGAAAATAATCTTCAGCAGGGCTGGCACACACGCACGCACGCACGCACACACACGCACGCACACACGCTCGCACGATTCTTTTCCTTCTGTATTCAAAGAAATCGCATGCCTGGCAATCCAGTGCATACCAGCCCCTGTGTTTTATGCTTCAAATGCTAGACCAGTCATTTTCAGATCCATTTTTCAAGTTGGACAATAGATGAATGTTCTCGGGGAGTACAGAGTAAATGCAATACATTCTGGCTCCGTTTCTATTGGAAAAATAGCACAGTGAGGCGAACATCTCATCTGTATCCCAGTCAAACCACACTCCATCTAACTGTCCTTTATTGAGCGATCACAGGCAGCTAGCATTGGCCGTCTGCTTCAGGTTCTTGTTTCCTTCACATGATCCTCTGAGCCTATATAGCATTATTCCCTTTTACCAATGCAAAAACCTGAGTTCAGAGACATTGAGTAATGTATGAGGGTTAAATAGCTCCTTGGGTGCAGGATTTAAAGTCATTGGTCATGGTGAGTGAATCCTGGGATCCCTTCCTTGTCTTTTGTTTTTTGACTTTGTGACCTGGTCTTCCATCCCAGATGCCCTTCCTTTGCAAAGATCCAAAGCCTGTTCTGGATGCTATGTCCTCCCATCTCTTCACTGTTCTTCCAGCAAAAGCAGATATTTCTTTTCTAAGTGCTTTACTAGACTTGATAAAACCACTGACTCTATTCAACAAATGGTTATTGAGCTTCCAACACGTGCCAGGCAGTTCTCAAAGCACAATAAAGTCAAATTCTTAACACAGCTGAGCATGAGTCCTCAGTGGGGTGGGTGAGGAGGGAGGGACTACAAACAGTAAATGTCCTGGCTAAGTGGTGTAAATAAATCGTAAAGCATTAGAAGGTGACAAATGGACTGATGTGTTGTGTGGTAGAGAGAATGCCAGCATTTCCTGGGCCCTGAGTTTGATCCACAAACAACACCACCAGAGAGGACAAGGAATGGAATGCAGCTTCACACAGACATCTCAGATGTTCTTTCTGCTGTGCCTGAATGCAGAAACTGTAAGTCCTCCCTGAGAAGGAAGGACCTTGAAAGAGAAGATGAGTATGTGTGTGCTAGTTCTGTGTATATATGAAGAAAGCCTCCCCAGTAGAGAGAATAACTAAGCTGGGAGCCTATGATGCCACAGAAATTCTAATTTTGGTGAAGCAAAGAGGGATGGGGCCAAGATGGGTGCAGGATGGAGACCAAGAAGGACCTTAAGGATCCTGGGGTAGTTACAGAAATGTTATAATGTAACACTGGATGTCACCTGGCTTGTGCTCAATAAAGGCCTGTGTGATTCCAGAGTGGTAGAAGAGGGAGGCTTTGGGACTTCTGTGAGTGAGGCACACTGAACTGACACACAGGGATGGGGCAGTGGGTTTGGTGCAAAAAGTGGCTGGGCTTGGGATCCATTGAGACATTGGAGACAACAGAACTTCTTGACTGAAGATAGTAAGACTCCACCAAGATGCAAAGGCAATTGGCTTAGACCACTGGAAGGTTTGCCAGGATACCCACCTGGCGAGATGGGAATCTAAGAGTTGGATGAAAACATCTTTTCCTAAGTGTCTGCATTTTAACAAGGTCTGAATATAACAGGCTCTAAATGGCACCACACAGAGGAGTCGCTACAAGTAGGAACTTGAAGATTTAAATACAAACAATTTAAAATTATGACCCAAGTAAGTATGTTTTGGGAGTACATTTGAAGTTTCTGTAGAAACCTGTCAAAGTGGAAGCTTTAATATTTGCTTCCAGTATCTTGTGAATATAAAAACAGTAAGCATTCTTAGAAGAGAATATTATCTCCCCTTTAAAAATGCCTAACTAGATTCATCATTTTCTATTCCCAGTATTTCACTTTGAAATAATACCTCTATTAGCCGCTGTAATTTTATTCTCAATGGTAAAGCTTATGTTATAATCTAAGGAAAAATGCAAGGTAGTAATTTTAATTGTTTTAGTAACTTTGTGAAAATAATGAAAGAATGTTTATCATAAATGTTTGAATGAGAAAATAATATGAAATAATATATGTATGCATGCAATAGATATAAGAATGTATATTATAGACAGAAATACAATATAACAAGCAATTCAATGAGACTTTTTTTTCCAAGAAGAGATTCAAGCTACCTTGGAGAATGTAGCCAAAGATACATGAGACATGTACAACACAGCCACCCCACCCCCTGCTTCAATCACTTGCTTTGTGCTTGCTTGTTTGAGAGAGGTGCAGGTAAGAAGCATTTACCCTAGTGTTTTCTGAGGCTTTCTTAGCCTCTCCTTGTCATGGTGACAAGCTATAATCTTTTATGTTTTCCAGATATTATTGAAGACAAATAACCATATGCAACAGGCCCTCTGTCAGCACCTTATACTGATAACCTGGTTAGCGAAATTAGTCTCCTTTTTGTCAAGGAGCCCATGACTCATTACAAACAAATGCATGAAATCCCAAACATTGCCTGAAAACCCAGGTGTAATGAACCAAAATAAAAACCTAATTTGTCATTAAAAGGCTTTTTATACAGTACAGTGTGCAGATGGGTAGGCACTGGGTGCTTTACAGCCAAAGTTAAAGAGACAGTACCTATCTGGGGGCACATGGGCAGCTCTGATGGGCAGTGACTACAAAGACCCATACCATATCATATGGAATTATAGATATCAATATTTGATCACAATATGCATAGAAAAATATGTGGTGGGGAGACATGGAACTGAGGGCTGTTGGGCCATAAATGTGGAGAAGACTTCTCATGGACATCATGTCTTGTCTACAATTAAAAATCTGAGCTAAAGTCTCTATTGATTTTTCTTAGAAACATGAAAATTCACATTACATTTAAATGTTATTGTACATCTTTTGCAAGGACATTGTGGGGAACACAATTCACTTAATTATTCATATTTCCATCAGTATCAAATTAATGAAACAGTAGCAAAAATTCCCTATATAGCTGGACATAAACTTCAAAGTATATGAAGCAGTGAAAAGAAGGGATCTCTTTTATATGATGGTCTTTCTATGGAGCAGTGACTGAGCTTATTACTCAAGTGGTAAGTATTGAGTTAGAATCAAATTATGGAAAAAGGAGCTATGAAGAGGATCTACAGACCCTATTAGAGCACAAGATTAGCTCCTCAAAGTCCAGCAGAATAGCCAATGGCTTTGACAAAATACTCAGGAGGACATAGTGGTGTATGCTTTTGTGAGTCAGGCTTTATAGCATCTGAAAGACCAGTGCAGGAGCTTTAGATCTGTCCCATGGAGATGAGGTTTGGAAGATGTTTTAGCAGAAGAATGACAGTTACTTAAATCTATGAAAAGTCATTGGCTGTTGTCTGGGACACCATGTCAAAAACAAACAAACTAACAAGCAAACCAAGAAGCAGAGCAGGTGGGCTTGTTGGGAGCTGGCCTGGCATTGCTCAGGATCATGGGAAAGTTACAGGCTACTCAATAGAGAAGGTAGGGTTGGTGAAAAAAATAACTAAGTTAAACCTATCTAGTTGATCAGTAGCAGCTGGATGATTTTAGGATAATTCCAAGTTCACAAACCTTCAAACCCCACTATTCTGTTTAGACTCCAGAAATATCTGAGGAGGCTTTATTCTCGTAGTGCTTTTCAGAGGCCATCCCACCAACATGAATATTATGAATCTTGGATGGAAGTTTAAAAAATCTTATGACCACAGAATTCTAAAAAGTTTTATATGGCACATTAATGGGTTTCATATTTTTAGGACATATTTTGCTCTGTTGGGCCTATACTGTCTTTGATTATCTGACCCATTTCTTGTAACATAATTAGATTCCCAAGTGCTCAGAAGCTACATCGTCTTTAGTGACTTGGAGTAAGGAAGAAGTTGAAAATATTAGCATTAAGGGAGTGTGATAACCCACTTGTTTGACAACCATTACACATTGTTAAATTTCCAACTAAACCTGTAACAGCTGAAACCATAAATATGCCAGACCAATTTGCCCGAAATAGCAATTCTGTGCTAAAATGTTCCATGTTTAAGAAAATGGACTAGTACCTGTTCTAGAACACGATTAAACTGAGTGGCTACTCTGTGAGTTTGAGCTCTGGGTCAACCACGTAGACTGTTTCTATGAAGATCAGGATGGACATGCACATTGCCGCATGCTTGTGTTTGACGGCTGTTTTTCTTTTTACAGAGACTGCTTGGTTCTACTCAAATGTAAGATTTTAAAATCAGTAAAGTAGCAAAGAAAGTTAGTGCTTGAGCCCCCAAATTTTATGTGTATAATGGTGTCCCTTGATGTAGACTTACAGGTATGCACTGTGGACATTTGAATGCCCTTTGCCAAGTTGTACATGTCTCGAGCTGAAGCAGATGCACAGTGAAAAACAATCAATTTTAGAACAGTACCATCAGACAGATGTTAGGTAAGAACAGATGTTTGGGAAATCCAGCACAAAGGTCAACCAGAGGCTATCCAACACTTGCATGACTAGATGTTCTGCAAAGAGAAGTCTTTCCTTTATATTGTCTCTGTGGGGTTAGTTCCTTGCATTGTTTAGTCAGTCATTCCAGGAAGATGATAATGAAAGGTTCTTCAATGGAAACTCCAGGCTGTGCAGGTGCAGACAACAGAAATGCTCCACTTGGCACTTAAAAGTCTAATCAAACTCATTTTCCTAGTGACATGACAATAGCCCAAAAACCTTGTCTTTTGCCATCCTCAGTGGACAATCTGGCTACCCACAGCCTTGCCATCAAAAACACATGCATGCAAGAGAACTATTTAGTACATTTCCTAAGCCAAGGTAGGTAAAATACAGCTTTGGAGACCCAATGGCTAAAATCTGACAACTATCCGCATATCTCCATTGATGAACAGTGTCAGGAGGGCAGAACATTGAATAACTGCAATAAGGAAGTATGCCCAAAAAGGAATGGGAAGCATAGGTCTCCCAAAGAAGAGGTTATCAGGAAGAGTTCTCTTGACAGAAGTGAAACAATGACGCCCTTGATTTGGATTCCAGAATTCATGGATTAAAATAAAGTGGTATTGGTCAGACAATGTTTGAAAATAAATCAAGGATTCCAGAAATCACAACATAGAAGACAGTTTCAATCCTTGTATATGTGTATGAGCGTGTGTGTGTGTGTGTCTATGTATGTCTAGGCACATGTATAGGAGTATGTGTGTAGGTAGACACATGCATACATGCAGTGGTAGAATTCTAATTGAGGGCCTTGGGCAATTAGCAACATGCTTTAGCATGTGGCTGTACTACAAACCTTCACTATATTACCATCAAAGATGAGGAGGATGATGAGTGAAAATATTTTCTCTGAAGACAGTAGAATCTCAGTGCACAAATACCAACAATATTTCTGACTCTACTGATTCATGCAGAGAGAACAGAATATCAGCAAACTTCAAAAGAAAATACGTCCTTGGTTTATAAACAATTCTAACTTCAAAGACAGCCAAGAATTTAGCATGTTACTGCTGATATAAAAAAAAAAGTAAAGAATTTGTATCATCATAATGCTAACAAAAATTCAAATCACCAAGATGCAGTTGAATCTTTATCCACATGATTTGAGGATGTCAGCACTGTTCATCCTCTGGTCAACATTCACCTCCAACTTTCTCTGAGATTAAACTTCTAGACAGTGGTGAAATATGTGGCAAGTAGCCTCCACTTGCAGTCATGTAGGGCTCTAGCACTCACTAAGTTAAATGCTTCTAAATCTCAATTTCTTCATCTATAAAATAAATGTTTCCTACTTCCACAAACTGCTGTCCAGGCAATATAAGAAGATCCCAGAAGAGCTTAGCTTAGTGGTTTGCCCTGAGTTAGAAGTCAATAAAAACATTATCTAAAGCAGGAGTTATCACAGGGGAGCAAGAACCCCAGCCATGTACCCTCACTGAGCACAGACTGAATCAAGGTACCAACAGAAAGCCCAGCTGATTTTTAAAAGCATCCTTTCCTTATCCTAGAAGCCAGTAATTAACTCAACTGGAAGCTGGATCTGGGATATGATTTTTTACTTTCCCAGAATTCCACACCCATTATGCTTTTTAGTAGATAGTTGGTCTTTATAGAAGGCAGAGAGGGTAGATTTTACCTTACATTTTCTCAGCCAAGGAATAAAGTATTTAAGCATCAAAATGAAAAAGAACATAAAAAATACATGTAGCTCTGAAGTCTATCTTTTAGAAAGATTTACATTCTGGTGGGGAATCCTTTGCTTGAAACATTTTAAAATCAATGCATTGATTGATTCAGTTAGTCATTTTATGAAGTCATTTTCTTTTTCACGGGAGAAAATTATGGCCATAATTAGTACATTTAGAACAACACCCCTAGCCTTGAGGAACACTGTAAAAAAAGAGGTGGAATGGAAAGATTTTAAGAGCCAGAGGACTAGGACACCTGGAAAGAGAGAGTCAAAAGGACACTAAATAAAGGTGCGACCTGGGAGGAGTTGGGGGATGAATAAGATGAGCATGGTATTATCTAAGAATTAATAAAAATGTTATTAAAAAGAATTTCCTTTTATTGTTCTAAATAATATTGCATTTTAGGCTGGTGTGAGTCTCAAAATGTGGTTGTCTTAAATTTGACATGCCTAAGATTCTTGTTATCAGTCTAAACAATGTCACCAGTAACACTGGTGATAGATGGATTCCTTCCTTGGGTTTCTCATCTGACCTCAGGGCTAGTATTCTCCAAAGGCCTGAGATGAACGTGAAACATCAGGGAGTAAATTGTAGGCTGGAGTGTTTTGTTCCTCACAGAATAATGATAGAATCAGTTTCTTAGTTGACTGAATGTTTTATTTTTCTTCTGGTTACTGTGGCCTTCAATAATCTTTAAATAGAACATTAAGAAGTTGATTAAAATTCAGTTATTAAATTGTTTAATTCTGACAAATGAATAATTCATATTGCTAATACATTCTAAAGAATCTTCTTCTATACATGGTCTTACAGGAAAAGAAACAAAAACTCTCTGAGTAACTAGGAAGAAAAAGAGAAAAAAAAGAAAACTGCAATTTACATTGTAGAAAGGGGTTGTAAACTATTCATTTCTCTCTTCTGTCCTCTAAATCAAATGCCTGAGAGAGGAGGATGGAAATCTTGCAAGATTACAGAATATGTGTCCCATGAAGGACATCTCTGCAAGTGAAAACCACCAATTCCTTAGGGTATTGGTCACTTCCCTCACTGTGATGACCAGACACACTACAAGAAGCTGTCCTAAGGAGGGGAGGTCTCTGGATCATGCTTTGCAAGGGCACAGTTCATTATGGAGGTGATGGCATGGCACTTGGTGGTAGCTACCGTTCACATATGGAGCAACCCAGAATCAGGGAGTAGACCATGAACACTGCAACTCGTGAGCTGAAGGCCAGTTCCACTGTGACACATGAATGTGCCCTTAGTGGTAAAAATGAGCTTGTTAACCAGACCCATGTTGACTCCATGTATTTTGAGGTATAAAGAAACTATCTGTCCATCTCTGTTTTCTGAGGGAGCTGTGCTGGGGTGTTTCTACAAGTTCAGACCAAAGATTCAGAAGTGTGCACAGATCTCACATGAACCCACAGCAAAGGATCTATTGGGAATTCAGATCAGTTGTAGAATGGAAGGATGCTTTTTGTCCTCATTTCAAGAATACCATGCCTTCTGTTCTGTGTGTATAGAAAAAGAAGTGAATCAGAGTAAACTTAAGAAAGAGGAAGATGATGAGAAGTCAAGTGGAGGTATGCTTCCAATGAACAGCAAATCACACACAAAACATCAGAAGATGTGGGAGGATGATGGGTAAGAAAACTGTAATTTCCAAGAGAAATGATGTGCATTTATTTGGGACTAGAAATATTTTATCAGGCCAAACAACAACAACAAGAACAATAACAAAAGCTTCCTACCATGATTAAATAAAACCATGGTGTGACAGAAAACAGACTGGCAGCAAAGTATTTTGACAACGGGAGAGTGTGGCAAGAAAAAAAAAAAGTCTGACAAAAAGAAATCTGATGTCAGAAAGAACTGACATAATAATAAATAAATAAACTGTCAGGGTATCCAGATTGCGCCCACCCCCAAATACCTATTCAATGCATCTGAAGTCCCGAGAGATTCATTCTTGTGTTTAAAATACAACAATTGCTTTAAGCACATAACGGCAACGCCACAGGAGTGTTCTCAGGCTAGGTTGTCTGGTGCTAGGTTGTCTTCCTAGCCTAGGTCAACACAGCAAGCATTTCGTACTGCAGAGACCTCAATAGCTGTTCTTTTTTCTTAGTCATCTAACAATTATGATTATTAGGATTCATCAAGTGCTATTTTTAACCACAGCTATAATGATGTGGGATTGAATTAAGAGTCTTACCTTGTGGATTATACATTCTAATGAGGATTGACAACTACCAAAGGGATACAAACTGTGATGCAGTGATTATTGGGACAGGCTTCTAAGAGGGAAGGGATCAGAGGTAGAGATCATCCAGGTCCTTATTCTATATGGTGGGGGTCAGGGGTCTTCTTTAAAGGACAGAGATTGCAAGAAAAGGTGGAAGTAAACCAGCATGCAGACTCAGAAGATGAACATTTCAGACGTCAAGAATAAAGGCTCTGAAGCAGGATTCTTAAATATCATAGTCCAAATGGTCTTGGAGAAGATGCAAGGAAAATGACAGCACATAGTCATGAGGATGCTCATCACTAGGGCCTCACAGGTCTGTAACGAACTGAGGAACTGAGTCTGAGTTCAGAGTTCAGAATAACAGAATAATGCATGAGGTGATGAACAAGGTACCGCTCTGAAGGAAGAAGGATTATATGTGTATAGGGTTGTGGATCCCACCACAGGGCATGGCACATGACAGTTCGGCGAGGTGGGTGAAGGGAGTTTGACTATGCTTACCCTACGCAGTTGCTGGGACAGCCTTGGGCAATGGGGAAGCCTCAGGACACTGCTCCTTAGGTGGGAAAGCACAGTATGAGGCACGGGACAGCGGAGCTTGCTCGGGGGTCCAGGGTCTGCAAAGAGGCCAGGCCGTGGGGTTCCCAGGTTCTTGGACACCCAGGCGCTGCTAGAAGTCTGGGAAGAGCAGAAAATGGAATCTGGGCCTGCAGGTTGGTCGGATCTAGTCTAGGGATAGAGGCAGGGGAGAAGAGGGGAACTCTGGTGGGCTTGGTGGTTGGGGGCTGTGGCTAGTGATAGGGGCCTGGTGCCTAGGCAGGCCAAGTTCCTACAGTCCTTTCAGGGTCTCTGGGGCTTCTAGTCTTAGCTCTACCAGGGACCAGGTTACCTTTCAGTCACACACATGTATGTTAACATAAAAACTCAGAATGCTGTGTTGAGAACAACAGGTAGACACATCACAGTTAAGTGTGCGGACCAGTGAGAAGCTAGCATCTCAAGCTGAAAATTGTATATCAAAGGAGATAGAAATGTCTGGGTCATCACACTGTTTGTGTGTGGCAGTTATTAGCCCAACTCATGAACACAATTTTTGTGTCAAATAAAATAAGTTTTAAATATAACAATAGTGTTCATTTTCATGAGAGCGAGCGTTGTGGTAGATAAGAAGCCATAAACATGTCAATCTTATGGCCTGAGGAGAATTTTCCTGTGGCCTTTCCGTTTTGTGCTTAAAGCATCTAGTGTTAAACAAAGCAAACCAACTAAACAAACATTTACCAGACTCTCTAGCATTGTGTGCCTCAGAAAAAAAACAATGCAGTGTTCACATTTTTGGTAAGTTTTAATGTATGACAATGCCTTATTGTCTTAGATTTCCCCTCATTGGTTACTTTGAGAGCCCATCAACTCAAAACTTGCCACTCACAGCTGGTTCAAGACTCACAACTAACAACTTGTATAACCCATCTTACATTTATTTGTATACACACACACACACACACACACACACACACACACACGCTTACATATATATAATTTAACATATTGAATCCAGCACTTACATATGATATGAGACAAAGGACCTGAAACAGAATAGCTGGTATTAGACTCATTATTCTATATTATATGATTGTGTGGAACACTATACCATCAACACAGATAGGAGAATATCACATTCAGCCAGTAGAATTCTAGAAGATCCCCACAGTTTGGTTTTTTTAGGTATGGCTACCTTCAACGTATTTCAAGAATTAAAGAGTCACAGGCAACCATGTGGCTAGAAGTTCTCTTTAGTCAGTTATGTGACACAGTAATGTGACTTCAGTAGTGAATAATAACCAGAATCCTCCTCCCACTTAGGTGTTACTGTAATGCTGTGGCTAACACAGTAGCATGGCAATGCCATCATCTGTGGAGCTGGAGAGAGCACAACTCTTAGATATGTGTGTAGAGGAGGACAATAGTTGCCAAGGAATTTTGCGGACTTTTTTCTGTATAGAGGTTTCCAAAGTCATTCATGCTTAATGTTTCTTCCATACCAAAGTCAAAGAGATATGTGAGTCTGCTTTCAGAAAAAAAAGTTTGCTTTATTCTCTGTTAAAGTGAAGTGTCTAAAAGAAATAGTTGATTCCACAGTAGTTCAGAGTGGAAAATATGTCAGTGAAGATATATACAGAGAACAGACTGGCCATCACACTGGACATGACAGTGAACACTTGGTTTGAGATGGTTAGGAAGGAGTTGTCTTGGGCAGACACTGATGGAACCCATTGCTAGGAGTTCTCAGCTCCACAGGACCATGTGGATTGCACTTCTTATGTTACCTAGCTACTCCATGTTTATTCTTATTGCTTTCTTATCTCCATTTATGTGCTCAGTGAAGGACTAAAGCCATGGCAACTGTAGAGAAGCTCTGGTTTCTAATGGAATGCTGGCTATCCGGCTTTCAAGTCTAGGATATGTCAGGAATACTGTAGACACTGAAGGTCTTTGCTGAATAAATGAACAGTGAAGGGATGTGTCACTCTACAAGGCTGGGTGCTTTTGATAATTCTTCCCTGTAGGACTTTCCTTTAAAATAAGTATTTTACACTTAAATTTACATGTGCATGTGCTTGAGCATGTACATATGTATACATTCCTGCAGGCATGTGAGTATGCACATGCATCAACATCTCCATCACACAGCCTGTGGAGGCCTGAGGACAACTTAAGGGAACCTATTCTTTTCCTTTCACGTGAATTCTGAAGATTGAACTCAGTTTGTCAGCTTCATGGCTTCATGGTTTTATCCATTGGATCAGCCTCTTTCCAGGACTTTTCAACTCAATATAGTTCTGATGACTGTGGACTGTGTTGAAAGAGTAAGATAATAATCCAATTCATTTTATTATATGCTTTAATATGTATAACAGTGTCATTTTATCACAATGCACATTTTCCAAAGATGTTTAATAAGTAGATTTAAAAATGGAATTTTTTATTATCATTAAGCTATAATTTCATCTAAACTTGAGATTCTAAAGCTGAAACTTTTCCTGACACTAAATATTACTGACATAGGGAACAATATTGTAATTAAATAAATGGATATACTTGTTAAGGATCTAAAGTTTATTTTGACCCAAAAGCCCTTCTTTTAGTTGAATCTAAAATGTATTTGCAATTTCGGTAATCTATTCCTTTGTATGTAGACTTAAAGTTGAAAATTTAAACCCAGACTTTGTACAATGATGGTATTAGAAGAAAGTTGTTTGCTTATCCAAGAGGCCAGCCAGAGGGTTCTCAAGCAGCGTGAGCTGCGGTACTCGACTCTTGCCACTCTGTTTCTGTCTCCAATGCAGGTGCTCTGTCTGGATTTGAGTTCACCATATTTTAATGTGAAGCTCATAATAAAAGACACGTGTGACTATTTTGCAAGACAATGAAGCTGGCCCAGATGAGGCTCACACCTGCCTTTGTCTACAAGTCCTTGGTCTCATATATGCCCACAGCCTAATGGCTCAAGGTGGTTTTGCATTATTTTCTTTAAGAATTATTTTATTGAGGAATCAGGCAGGACCAGTCGGGAGGTATAGACCTCAGGAAGTGCAGGGGAGTCTCAGGACTGCAGGGACAGGAGCCTCTCAGCTTCCGAGGGACAGAGCTGGATCAGCGAACATCTCTGCCCCTTCCCTGGGAGCAGAGGACGTCCCTCCAGGACAAGCTTCAGCCCAAGGACTCAGGCAGGACCAGCTGGGAGGCACAGGCCTCAGGAGTAGAAGGGGAGTTGCAAGGCAGCAAGGAAAGATCAAGCTCTAAGACACCAAGAACTTCTAACACCAGAGATCAAGAGATGGCAAAAGGCAAATGCAAGAATCCTACGAACAGAAACCAAGACTGCTTGGCTTCACCAGAACCTAGTACTCCCACCTCAGCAAGCCCTGGATATCCCAAAACACCAGAAAAGCAAGATTTAGATCTAAAAACTCCTCTCACAATGCTGATAGAGGAACTTAAGAAGGACATGAATAACTCCCTTAAAGAAATACATGAGAAAACAGATAAAGAGATACAAGCCCTTAAAGAGGAAACAAAAAAATCCCATAAAGAATTACAGGAGATCACAAGTAAACAAATAGAAGCCCTTAAAGAGCAAACCCGAAAATCCCTTAAGGAATTGTAGGAAAACACAAACAAACAGGTGAAGAATCTGAGTAAAACTATTCAGGACCTAAAAATGGAAGTAGAAACAATAAAGAAATCACAAAAGGAGACAACCCTGGAGTTAGAAATCGTAGGAAAAAAGTCAGGAAACATAGATGCAAGCATCACTAACAGAATACAAGAGATAAAAGAGAGAATTTCAGGGGCAGAAGATAACATGGACAACATTGACAGAACAATCAAAGAAAATGCAAAATGCAAAAAGACCCTAACCCAAAACATCCAGGAAATCCAGGACACAATGAGAAGACCAAATCTAAGGATAATAGGTATAGAAGAAAGTGAAGACCTCCAACTTAAAGGGCCAGTAAATATCTTCAATAAGATTATAGAAGAAAACTTCCCTAACCTAAAGAAAGAGTTGCCCATGAACATACAAGAAGCCTACAGAACTCCAAATAGACTGGACCAGAAAAGAAATTCCTCCCGCCACATAATAGTCAAAACATCAAACGCACAAAACAAAGAAAGAATACGAAAAGCAGTAAGGGAAAAAGGTCAAGTAACATATAAAGGCAGGCCTATCAGAATTACACCAGACTTCTCACCAGAGACTATGAAAGCTAGAAGATCCTGGGCAGATGTCATGCAGACCCTAAGAGAACACAAATGCCAGCCTAGACTACTATACCCAGCAAAACTCTCAATCACCATAGATGGAGAAACCAAAGTATTCCATGACAAAACCAAATTCACACAATATGTTTCCACAAATCCAGCCCTTCAAAGGGTATTAAATAGAAAACCCCAACACAAAGAGGGGAACTACATCCCTGAAAAAGCAAAAATGTAATCTTCCAACAAAACTAAAAGAAGATAGAGACATGAATGGAATACCAGCTCTAACTACAAAAGTAACAGGAAGCAACAATTACTTTTCCTTAATATCTATTAACATCAATGGACTCAAATCACCAATAAAAAGACATAGACTATCAGATTGGGTACGTAAACAGGACCCAACATTTTGCTGCATACAGGAAACCCACCTCAGTGATAAAGACAGACACTACCTCAGAATAAAAGGCTGGAAAACAATTCTCCAAGCCAATGGTCCCAATAAAAAAGCTGGAGTAGCCATTCTAATATCGAATAAAATCGACTTTCACCCTAAAGTGATCAAAAAAGATAAGGAGGGACACTTTATATTCATCAAAGGTATGATCTACCAAGATGAACTCTCAATTCTGAACCTCTATGCTCCAAATGCAAGGGCATCTACATTCATTAAAGAAACTTTACTGAAGCTCAAAGCACACATTACAACGCACACAATAGTAGTGGGTGATTTCAACACCCCACTCTCTACAATGGACAGATCATGGAAACAGAAATTAAACAAGGACACAGTGAGACTAACGGAAGTTATGAAACAGATGGATCTAACAGATATCTATAGAACTTTTTATCCTAAAACAAAAGGATATACCTTCTTCTCAGCACCTCATGGTACCTTCTCCAAAATTGACCATATAATTGGTCACAAAGCAGGCCTCCACAGATACAAGAAGATTGAAATAATCCCTTGTATCCTATCAGATCACCATGGTCTAATGCTGCTCCTCAATAACAACATAAAGAGTAGAATGCCCACATACACGTGGAAGCTTAACAACACTCTACTCAATGATAACTTGGTCAAGGAAGAAATAAAGAAAGAAATTAAAGACTTTCTAGAGTTTAATGAAAATGAAGCCACAACATACCCAAACCTATGGGACACAATGAAAGCAGTCCTAAGAGGAAAACTCATAGCTTTAAGTGCCTCCAAAAAGAAACTGGAGAGAGCATACACCAGCAATTTGACAGCACAACTGAAAGTGCTAGAACAAAAAGAAGCAAATTCACCCAAGAGGAGTCAAAGGCAGGAAATAATCAAACTCAGGGCTGAAATCAACCAAATAGAAACAAAAAGAACTATACAAAGAATCAACCAAACCAGGAGCTGGTTCTTTGAGAAAGTCAACAAAATAAATAAACCCTTAGCTAGACTAACTAGGGGACACAGAGATAGTTTACTAATTAACAAGATCAGAAATGATAAAGGAGACATAACAACAGACACGGTGGAAATCCAAAATATCATGAGATCCTATTACAAAAGCCTATACTCAACAAAACTGGAAAACCTGGATGAAATGGACAATTTTCTAGACAGATACCAGGTACCAAAGTTAAATGAAGATCAGATCAACGATCTAAACAGTCCTATATCTGCTAATGAAATAGAAACAGTCATTAATAGTCTCCCAACCAAAAAAAGCCCAGGACCAGATGGTTTTAGTGCAGAGTTTTATCAAACCTTCAAAGAAGACGTAATACCAATATTCCTCAAATTATTCAACAAAATAGAAACTGAAGTTACTCTACCCAATTCGTTCTGTGAAGCTACAATTACTCTTATACCTA
>JADRCD010097882.1:0-17491 GCA_019843815.1 Montemys delectorum | reverse complement strand
TAAATAAATAAATAAATAAATAAATAAATAAATAAAAGATTAAACATTTATTCACTTTGTCACTGAATCTCTGTGTATAAGAAAAAATAGCACCACTTTTGGAGGAAATCACATATTACCTTTTGGGAAGTTGGTTTGGTCAATTTATCACGTGGGTATAGGGACAAAACTCAAGTAATAAGGATTAGCAGGTAGTGTTTTAATTGGTAAGCCATTTCACTAGTCCTCAATTTCTATGAATGAAATGCACTTTAATAAATTAGAAGAAAGTAAATAAAAATAAATATTAAATATTACCTCAGCTTTATACAAATTTTCACAAACACAGAGTAACATAATAATGTCCACATTAAGCAATGCACTACATATAATATAAAATAAAACAGAACTTCATAGTTTGACTAATTGGAATTTTAAAATTCACATTTTGTAGTTTGTAATGTTGGGAATCAAAACCAGGCAAATTTATGTTGGACAATTCCTCTACAACTGAGTCAAATTCTAAATCATAGCTGTAACATCTCTTTAACAAAAGAAATGTTAAAAAAGGAATATCATTTTCTCTTATTTCTCATTTAGAAAAAAGACAAAGGTTAGATTTAGGAAAAAATGTCTGTAGATTTGGGATTATGTACAGCTGAGACCAAAGCTCAATAGTTCTGTGTTGCTTTAGTATGTATAAAGCCCTAAGTTTAATTAAACCTATGCTCCCCAATATATAAAATTAGCTTCTTTAGAGCAATTTTTGACAGATATAAAAATGAGTAACAGAACAAAATTAGGAAAGTGAACCAAATTTATCTTAGAAATAATTGGTGTCATTTAAATCTCCTTTCTTCATTTCCTTCATATAATGAAATAGTATAGTCATTTCTTTGAGAAAGATATAATTCTGTGTAATGTCTTAATGAATGCCTTTTTCACTTGCTGATTCCTCAATGTGTAGATAAAAGGATTCAGAAGTGGAGCCACTGAGGTGTTGAGCACAAAAATTCCCTTGGAAATAGGCACTCTGCTTGATTGGTGGTTTAACATACATGAAGTCGCAGCTGCCATATGAGAGGGATATCACAATCATGTGAGAAGAGCATGTAGAGAAAGCCTTCTTCCTCTGGGTGGTTGAAGGGATTTTTAGAATTATCTTAGTAATGTAGGTGTAAGATATGATCACCGTTACCAGTGTGAGTAAGAGTGTCACCAACCTGAGACAAATCTCAATGTTTCCAGGAGCTGTGTGTCTGTGCAAGAAATCTGAAGGAGTGGAGTGGTGTCACAGTAGAAATGATCAATGATGTTGGAAGCACAGAAGTCAAGATTCAAGCCTAACAGGAGTGGTGAAAAGATGACAAAAAAGTCAACAAGCCAACAACTGAGGACCAGCTGCACACAGACTTTATAGCTCATGATGGTCATATAGTGCAGGGGCTTGCAGATGACTACATATCTGTCATAGGACATGGCTGCCAGCAAGTAAAATTCTGATGCTCCAAGAAGGAAAACAAAGAACGCCTGAGCAGCACAATTGTTGTAAGAAATGATTTTGTCCCCTGTTGCCATTGTAACAAGCAATTTGGGAATGCATGTAGTAGTGTAGGAAATCTCTAAGAAGGAAAAATTATGAAGGAAAAAATACATGGGTGTCTTCAGGTGAGTATCCACCAGTATGAGTGTGATGAAGATCAGATTGCCAGTGATGCTGAGCAGATAGGTAAGAAGTAGGAAGATGAATAACACAACTTTCCACTGCGGGTCATCAGTCAAGCCTGCTAGGATAAAAACTGTCACCCTTGTATGGTTCTTCATTGTGACCCTCTGACTGTTAGAAGGTCTAATGGAAGAGAGAGGAGGTAGGGAAGAGGCTATCACTACAGAACTGTACTAGTAATAGGCCATGCCCATGCATATACATGTATGTGTGTGTGAGAGAGAGAGATGGTTTTTCTATTACCATAAACATTGCAAAAGCCAGTTTTCAGACAGAGCAGCATCTCCAAGGAGGGCTATATTAAGAAAATAGTAGAGAAAGTGAGGAAGAGCCTCGAATACTTGGACACAGGGGAAAACTTCTTGAACCAGTGGCTTATGCTTTAAGATCAACAATTGCCAAATGGGACCTTATAAAATCAAAAATCTTCTGTAAGGCAAAGGACACTATCAGTAGGAAAAAATGACAAGCCACATATTGGGAAAAGATCTTTACCAACCCTACATCCAATAGAGGGTTAATTTTCAAAATATCCAAAGAACTCAAGAAGTTAGATTCCAGAGAAACAAATAAGCCTATTAAAAGAGGAGGACAGAGCTAAATAGAGAATATTCCATTAGAAGAATCTCAATGGCTGAGAAGCACTTAAAGAAATGTTCAACATACTTAATTATCAGGGAAATGCAAATCAGAACGACCCTGAGATTCTGCCTCATACCAGTCAGAATGGCTAAGATCAAAAACACAGGTGACAGCAGATGTTGGCAAGGATGTAAAGAGGAACACTCCTCCATTGCTGGTGGGATTGCAAGGTGGTAGGACCACTTTGGAAAGCAGTCTGTTGGTTTCTGAGAAAATTGGAAATAGTTCTACCTGAGGACCCAGCTATATCACTCCTTGACATATACCCAGAAGATGCTCCAACATATAACAATGACACATGCTCCACTATGTTCATAGCAGCCATATTTATAATAGCCAGAAGCTGGAAACAACCCAGATAGCCCTCAGCAGAAGAATGGATACAGAAAATGTGGTATATTTACACAATGGAGTACTAGTCAGTGATTAAAAAGAATGACTTATGAAATTTGGAGGCAAATGGATGGAAGCAGAAAATATCATCCTGAGTGAGGCAACCCAAACACAAAAGAACATGCATGGTTTGTAGTCACTGATAAGTAGATATTAGCCAAAAAGCTCGGAATATCCATGATACAACCCACAAACCACCTGGAACTTAGAAGGAAGAAAGAACAGGGTGTGGATGCTTCAGTGCTGCATTGAGGGGGGAACAGGATGATCATAGGAGGTGAAGTGAGAGGGGGACCTTGAGAGGATGGAGAAAAAATAAGTGGGGAAGTATCAGGAACTGGAGAAGATGTGAGAAAGGTACAGAGGGTCTGGAAATGGAACAAAAATATATAGCAGGGGAGAGGATAAGGAACTGGGGATATCCACTGAAGAGTCCCAGACACCAGGGAAATGTGAGGCTCCCAGGACCCAAAGGGGATGACTTTAGCTGAAATGTACATACAAGGAGAAGATAGAACTTGTAGAGACTACCTCAAGAAGAAAGCCATGCCCCTGCTCGAGGGATGGGGACATCCACCCATCTCAAGGTTTTTTTTTCTGTTTTGTATATTTTAATTTTCTTAATAAAAAATTACAGTTTGTATATCAACAAGATATACCAGTTTAGAGTTCTAAAACAATGAAAATCTGTCCCTTTTCTTTCTTTCTTTTTAACTTTTATTGCATTAAGAGAAAAGTTACATGATTTTAATGTATCTGGATTTGTTTACATTTAAAAACATACTTTAAGTAAATAGAATTAAATTACATTCTTGTTTCCATTTTGTACCCCAACTCCTCCCAGAGACCCCCTTCAATACCTGCAATATCTTTTTTTGTCATATTCCTTAAAATTTATAAAATTTATAACAATAAAAATGAGTACTAGAAAAGTTGTTTGACATAAAACAACAATCCAATTAACAGTCTTATGTAGATGCTTGTCTACAGCAATAGTGAAAATACATTTTCTCAATATAAATTTTAAATAACTCCAAACATATTAACTGTATATTTCAAAATAATACATTACTACTCGTATTTTCTTAAATGAACATAAATATATAAAGTCTTTTTGTTTGTTTGTTTTGTATTTAGTAGAGTTTAAAATCTTGGCTCTTACTGTGGTACAAGCCCAAAATAAGAACCATTTTTAGACATTGGATTTTATTGTAAAAAGGCTGTACTTCAATGATTTCACCTCCATCGTAGCTAAGCTGAGAGTTGACAATTCTGCTGCATACAGACATCCTGCTATGGTCAAAGCTATTTGACTTGAGTAAGTGACTTTTTTCTCAGCCCACAAAGAACAGTTTACATTCATTTAAGAAATGATGCATGTATTAAGATGGTCTATCTATAAAGTCATTCATCAACTGTTTCAATGAACAATGATTCTGCTTGGAGGGTGATACAGACATTGAGTGAGGGTAAGAATTTGGCTCATTAGCTGTGATAATTTGGAAAAGCATTCATCTCAGAGAAAGAGTAACTTATAAAGTCCTCTTCTTCAAAATTGATACAAGAGTTACAAACGTCAAGCAAAGCATTCAGTCTCACTCTTTGTTGTTTTCTTACAAGCAACCTCCCTAGTCAATCCTCTATGTTTCTTTTGGGTATATAAATACCTTTGAAATATATAAACCGTTCTCAAAACCATAGTATGGTGTAAAAACATGAAATAAACAATAATACTAATAGAAAGGCTGAGATAGGAGAAGCAAGATTTCAAGACCCTTATGTTGCATACAGCCAGACACTGTCACGAACAAACAAGCTGAAAGTATGTAAAGATAGTACAATATTGGACCTATTTCTCTAATTACCAAATTAGAGAGACCATTGTATGACAATAAACAATTTCTAATTCATCATATTTTTGGATTTCAATCGATTAGGATATGTTGTAATATTAATTTTCATATTAAGGTATTAAGAAAAAGTAATTATGCTTCCTGTTGTTTTGTTGTAAGAGGTGGAATTAGGTTTGTGTAGACTTGTAGAAAGATTACTTTCTTGCTTCTTCTAGGGTGTAGTTTTGCTCCTTATGTTGATGTTTTCCATCTATTATCCTTTGTAGGGCTGTATTTGTAGAAAGATATTGTGTAAATTTGGTTTTGTCATGGAATATTTTGTTTTATCCGTCTATGGTGATTGAGAGTTTTGCTGTATAGTAGTCTGGACTGGCATTTGTGTTCTTGTAGGGTCTGTATGGCATCTTCCCAGGATGCTTTCATTGTCTCTGGTGAGAATTCTGGTGTAATTCTGATAGGCCTGCCTTTATATGTTACTTGCCTTTTTTCCCTTACTGCTTTTAAAATTCTTTCTTTGTTTAGTGCATTTGGTGTTTTTATTATTATGTGATGAGAGGAATTTCTTTTCTTCTCCAGTCTATTTGGGGTTCTGTAGGCTTCTTGTATGTTCATGAGCATCTCTTTCTTTAGGTTAGGGAAGTTTTCTTCTATAATTTTGTTGAAGATATTTACTGGACCACTATTTTGGAAATCTTCACTCTCTTCTATACCTGTTATCCTTAGGTTTGGTCTTCTCATTGCATCCTGGATTTCCTGGATGTTTTGGGTTAGGAGCTTTTTGCTTTTTGCATTTTCTTTGACTGTTGTGTCAATGTTTTCTATGGTGTCTTCTGTCCCTGAGATTCTCTCTTCTATCTCTTGTATTCTCTTGGTGATGTTTGCATCTATGACTCCTGATTTCTTTCCTAGGTTTTGTATCTCCAGGGTTGTCTCTCTTTCTGATTTCTTTATTGTTTCTATTTCCATTTGTAGATTCTGTATGTTTTTGCACATTTCCTTCACCTGTTTGATTGTGCTTTCCTGTAGTTCTTTAAGGGATATTTGTGTTTCCTCTTGAAGGGCTTCTAGCTGTTTACCTGTGTTCTCCTGTATTTCTTTGAGGGTGCTATTTATGTCTTTCTTAAAGTTCTGTATCATCACCATGAGAAATGATTTTATATCTGAATCTTGCTTTTCCATTGTAATGGCATATCCAGGACTTGCTATAGTGGGAGAATTAGGTTCTGATGATGCCAAGTAACCTTGGTTTGTGTTGTTTATTTTCTTACACTTGCCCCCCACCCTTGCCATCTGGTTATCTCTAGTGCTACCTGCCCTTGCTAAATCTGACTGGAGCCTGTCCTTCCTGTGATCCTGGTTGTGTCAGAACTCCTCAGAGTCAAGCTGTCTCTGTGATCCTGTGATTCTGGGATCCTGTGATCCTGGGCTTGTTAGAGCACCTGGGAGTGGAGCTTCCTCTGAGTGTTGTGGGACTGGCTGCGGAGCTTGCACTCAAGGTCTATTCAGGGCAGCAGCCCAGAGAGACCAGAAGGAACCAGAGTCACTGGGCTGGTGGAGTTCCTATGTGCCTGGTCCCGCTGCTCCGAGTTACTCCATGTGTTGGAACAGATGTTAGGTCCTCCTCACCTCTGATCCTGGGCATGTCAGAGTACCTGGGAGTGGAGCTTCCTCTGGGTGTTGTGGGACTGTCAAAGTTTTTAACCCAGAAATATTCCTGTCCAAAGGAGGAACAGGGACAAAAAATGGAACAGAGACTGAAGGAAGGGCCAACCAGGGACTACCCTACCTGGGATCCCACATGTCTGCAGACACCAAACTCAACACTGTTGCCATGTTTAAGAGGTGCTTGCTGACAGGAACCTGGTGTTACAGGATTTCCCTTTTCCTCAGTTTCTTTCAGCCTTCCTTAATTCAACTGTTTTTGGTCCATTGTTTGGATGCAAATATCTGCATCTGACTCTTAAATCTGCTTGTTGGGTCTTTCAGAGTGCAGTCATGATAGTCATGAACGCTCCATAGTCTCAGTAATAGTGTCAGGCCTTGGGACCTCCCCTTGAGCTGGATCACACTTTGGGCCTGTCGCTGGACCTTCTTTTCCTCAGGCTCTTCTCCATTTCTATCCTTGTAATTCTTTCATACAAGAAAAATTATGGGTCAGAGGTGTGACTGTGGGATGGCAATCTCATCCCTAACTGGATGCCCTGTCTTCCTCCTGGTGGTGGGCTCTATAAATTCCCTCTCCTTACTGTCGGGCATTTCATCTAAGGTCCCCCCTTTGATTCCTGAGAGTCTCTTAACTCCCAGGTCTCTGGTGCATTTGGGAGGGTCCAGGGGTAGATGGTTTTAGTGTAGAATTCTACCAGTTCTTCAAAGAAGACCTAATGCCAATAGTCCTAAAACTATTCCATAAAAAAGAAACAGAAGAAACACTGCTCATGAAGCCACAGTTATTCTGATACCTAAACCACACAAAGATCCAATAAAGAAAAAGAACTACAGGCCAATTTCACTTATTAATATCAATGAAAAATAGTCAATAAAATTCTCACAAATCAAATCCAACAACATATCGAAACCATCATTCACCACAATAAAGTAGGCTTCATACCAGGATGCTTCAAAATATGAAAATTCATCAAAGTAATCCACTATATAAACAAACTCAATAAAAAAAATCACATGATCATCTCATTACATGATGAAAAAGCATTTGACAAAATCCGATACCCCTTCATGTTAAAGGTCTTGGAAGTATCAGGAATTCAAGGTATATACCTAAACATAATGAGAGCAATATACAAGCAACCCAACAGCCAACATCAAACTAAATGGAAAGAAATTAGAAGTAATCCCACTAAAAACAGGAACAAGACATGGCTACCCACTCTCTCCCTATCTATTCAACATAGCACTTGAAGTTTTAACTAGAGAAATTAGACCTGAAAAGAATATCAAGGGGCTAAAATTTGAAAAGAAGTCAAGGTATCACTATTTGCAGATGATAAGATAGTATACATAAATAACTCCCAAAAATCTATCAGAGAACCTCTACAGCTGATAAACAACTTCAGCAAAGTGGCTAGATATAAAATTAATTCAAAGAAGTCAGTAGCCTCCCCTTACACAAATGATAAATGGACTGAGAAAGAAAATAAGGAAACACCACCTTTCACAATAGTCACAAATAATATAAAATATCTAATTGTAACTTTAACCAAACAAGTGAAAGACCTATATGACAATAACTTCAAGTCTCTGAAGAATGAAATCGAAGAAGACCTCAGAAGATGGAAAGATCTCCCATGCTCACACATCAGTAGGATTAACATAGTAAAATGGCCAAAAGTCATCTATGGACTCAGTGCAATTCCCATCAAAATTCCAACACAATTTTTCACAGACATGGAAAGAGCAATTCGTCTTTTCTCTGTCTCACAGAATTCAGGTACTCCGAGCCTCTCACCTGGCCAGGTAGAGGGCTGAGTAAAAGAGAAAAGAACCAAATTAATTAAGGTTCCTTTCCTCTATTGCTTTCAGAAGGAGTTAAATAGTCAGATCCCAGCAGCTTTTGGCCACAGAATAGCAAATAATTAAAGAAAGAGTTACATTTTCAAAAGTAAGCAGCTTTTGACCAGATCTCCTCTGACACAACCATTGCTGTCTGCCTCAGGTAACCCTCTTATGCAGGGCTGGATCCTGGCACCCAGGATAACTAAAATACTACTGTATGGTAAATGAATATCTGGAGGTATCACAGTCCCTATTTTCAAACTGTAATACAAAGCAAAAGTAGTAAAAGCAGCATGGTATTGGTATAGAAACAGACAGGTGGATCAATAGGATTCAATTTTAGAACCACAGATAAACCCACACACCTACAGACACTTGATTTTTGACAAAGAAGCCAAGCCCACACAATGGAAAAGAGAGAGCATCTTTAACAAATGGTACTGGTCTAACTGAATGTCTGCATAGAGAAGAATGCAGAAAGATCTATATTTATCACCTTGCACAAAATTCAAGTCCAAGAGGATTAAAGACCTCAATGTAAAACTGGATACACTAAATCTAGTAGAACAGAAAGTAGGGAATAGCCTTGAACATAATTGGTACAAGAGACAACATTCTGAACAGAACACCAATGGCTCAGACACTAAGATCAACACTTAACAAAAGATTAACAACCAGAAAGGTTCGGTAAATGAAAGGACACCATCAATAGGACAAAATGACAGCCTACAGATTGGAAAGATCTTCACCAACCATGCATCTACAGAGGACTAATTATACATACATACATACATACATACATACATACATACATACATACATATACACTAACAACCCAAATAACCCAATTAAAAATAGGGTACAGAGCTAAACAGAGAATTCTCAACAGAGGAATCTCTAATGGCCAAGAAAGAGTTAAAGAAATGTTCAACGTTCTTAGTCATCAAGGAAATTCAAATCAAAATGACTCTGAGATTCCTCCTTATACCCACCAGAATAGCTAAGAAAAAACACTCAAGGGACAGCATATGCTGGAATGATGTAGAGCAAGGGGATGACACTTCCACTGGTGGTGCAAGTACAAACTTGCACAACCACTTTGGAAACCAATTTGGCAGTTTCTCAGAAAATTGAGTAAAGTTCTACCTCAAAACCATGCTATACCACTCCAGGGCTCAAACCCAAAATATGCTTCACTTTCCCACAATGACACTTGCTCTACTCTGTTCATAGTAGCTTTTATTTATAATAGTCAGAAGCTGGTAACAACAGAGATGCACCTCCACAGAAGAATGGATGAAGAACTGTGGGTCACTTACACAATGGAATACTACTCAGCTATTAAGGACATCCTGAAACTTACAGGCAAATTGATGGAACTCAAGAATATCATCCTAAATGAAGTAACCCAGACCTAAAAGGACATGCATGGGTGCCCTCACTTATTTAACCATAAAGTACAAAATAAACATGCTACAATCTACAAACCCAAAGAAGCTAAAAAACAAGGAGGGTCCAAGGGAGGTTGGTTGAATCTCACTCAGAAGGGCACATAAAGTAGATATTAGAGGTATGTGGAGGGAGGGAAATAGGTGGAAGAGAGGTTGGAGAGCAGAACATGGGGGGCACGGAAAGAATCATGTGTAGAGAAAGCTAGGGAGAAAGGGTCAGGCTAGAGAAAGGAATGGGGTGGGGTGGGAGAACATATCTAGTATGTGCCAGAGACCTAGGAGAGAGAAGGGAACCAGAAGTCTATGGGAATAACTGTAGCTGAGACTCCTACAAGTGGTGGATTTGGAGTCTGACGTGGCTATCTTCTGTATTCAGGAAGGACTCTTAATGGAGTGATAAGAGTATTAACTCATCCACAAAACCTTTGACTGCAAATTTTTTCCTGCTTATAAGATCTGTAGGAACAAAGATGGAGCAAAGACTGAGGGAATGGACAACCAATGCCTGGCCTAGCTTGAGACCCATCCCATCGGCAAGAACCAATCCCTGACACTTAATGATACTCTGTTCTGCATGCAGACAGGAACCTAGAATAACTGTTCTCTGAGATGCTTAACATAACAGCTGATGGAAACAGATGCAGAGACCCACAGTCAAACATTAAATGTAGATTGGGAAGTCTTATGGAAGAACTGGTGAAAGGAATAAGGGAGAAGGTGATAGAGACTTCACAAACCACAGGAAGACCAACAGAATCAACTAACCTGGACCCTCTGGGTGCTCCCAGAGACTAAATTACCAACCAAAGAGCATGTGTGGGCTGGACCTAGGTCCCCTGCCCATTTGTAGCAGATGTGCAGGTTAGTATTTATGCAGATCCCAACCACTGAAGCAGAGTCTGTTCCTTAGTTTGTTGCCTGGGTGTGGATTCTACTCCCCTAACTGATGTGCCTTGTCTGACCTCAGTGGAAGAGGGTCCTCCTAGTCTTGCAATGACTTCCAGGGTAGGTTGGTGCCCAGGGTGGGAGTACCCCTTCTCAGAGGAAAATGGGATGGAGACGGGGGAGAGGCTGTCTGAGGTGGGACTTGGAGAAAGAGGGGAGCAGAAATCAGGATTTAAAGTAAATAAATGTTTAAAAATTAAAAAATTAATGAATACATAGACAACATTTTTCACTATTTTACTTATTTATTCTTTTTTTTACATCCTCATCACAGTCCCCCACTAGTCCCACTCTTATACTCCCCTCCCCTTCTCCTTAGAGAAAGCACTCCCCCTGGGTGCCACCCACTCTGGGAAATCAAGTTGAAGAATAAGTAATTGTGTTGTCTCCTGCTGTACGCACTCATCTACCCCAGTAGGTCTACAGTATCAGGGTTAAAACCTGATCATGGACAAGAGGCATTATGACTCCAAAGGGAGTTTGTCTCCTGGGAATTTCAGTCAGTTGCGGGCATCTCCTAACTTGAACGTGTTCCAGATTGATCTCTGCTAAGTCTGTGGAGAGAACTGTGTGCTTTCTTTATTCAGGCATAAAAGTGCCCTAAGAAATATTTTGTTATAGCAAAAACTGAGATTGGACATTGTTTCCTGGCCATCACAGTGTTCCAATAGTCCTAATAGATTTCCTGGCTGTAATTAGCTGGGAATTTTTACTAAGAAACTGTTTTACCAGACAGGGCGTCTCAAGAGTCAGAGATAGCAGTTAGGCACTTATTATCAAAGTAGTCTCACACACACACACACACACACAAAACTGTTTTACTGCCAGGGAGAAGTTAAAAGTTGTAGGGCTTCCCCCACTAATTATTTATGTCACAGCAAAGAATGCTAGAATATGACCTTCAGCCACTTGCTTCAGACACACCCTGAAAGTTTACCTTGGGGCTGCTAGAATGACCCAGCCCAAGAAAAAAGACACCACTGCTCCTCCACCTTGCACTTGACAGGTTATTCTTACTGAGCTTGATGTAACCATCTCCTGCCTACTTGACTTCTGTAGTTTGCCATGTTTTCTGTATACCATATAAGCCTGATTTTTACTTTGTACAAATTGCATTCAGTTACAGCACTCCTTTGTGTCTGTTTCTGTTTGTTACTTCTTTGCCAACGCCTTGTCTTACCTAAGACCCTGTACCTCCATGGGTTGAGAGAGGCCCGGACTGGCTGGCCCGTGGAGTCTCCCACTGAAAGATGACTAGGCAGTCCATCTAGGGGAAGGAACAGCAGGCAACAGAGTCAGAGACAACTCCAGCTCCAATTGTTAGGTGACCTACATGATAACCAAGTTGTACATCTGCTACAAATTTGTAGGGGGCTCAGTCTAGCTCTTGCCAGCTCTTTAGTTGGTGGCTCAATCTCTGTGAACTAACCTCAGTGGGCCAAGGTTAGTTGACTTTGTATGTCTCCTTGTGGTGCCTTTGACCCTCGAGTTCTCTCAATTCTATCCTCCACTATTTCATAAGACTCCCCAAATTCTGCCTGGTGTTTGGCTGTAGATCTCTGCATTTGTTTCTATCAGCTGCTGGATGAAGTCTCTCAAGAGACAATTATGCTAGACTGTCTACAAGCACAGCAGAATATCATAAATAGTATCAGAGATTAGCTCTGTCCCATGTGATGGGTCTAAGTTGGGCCAGTCATTTGTTGGCCATGACCCAAGACTGCTCCATCTTTATCCCTATGCATCTTATAGTCAGGATAAATTTTGGTTTGAAGGTTTTATGGTTCAGTTGATGTCCCCATTCATCTACTGAGAGTCTCACTTCACTACAGGATGTGGTCACTGAAGTCTTCATATACCCTGCTGCTAAGAGTCTCAATTAGGCTTGCTCCTATAGAATCCCTGGAGCCTCCCCTATCCTAGGTCTCCAGCTACTTCTAGAGATGGCCCCTAACAGTTGCTATTCTCCCAGCCATCTCCCACTTCACTGATCCTCATACCCTCTCATCCTTACCTCCTCTCTCACCCAGTTCCCACCCTCCATTTACCACCAATGTCTCTTTTATTTTCCCTTCTGTGTGAGATTCATACCTCCTCCCTTGGGCTCTCCTTATTACTTAGTTTCTTTGGATCTGTGGATTGTACTGTGGTCATCCTGTATTTTATGGCTAATATCTTCTTAAAAGTGAATACACAACATGTATGTCTTTCTGGGTCTAGGGTACCTCACTCAGGATAATATTTTCTAGCTTAATCCATTTGCCTATGAATTTCATGATGTCTTTGTTTCTAATAGCTAAGTAGTATTCCAATGTGTAGATATACCACATTTTCTTTATTCTTCATTTGAGGGATAACTATCTTGTACTTTTTTATTTTATTTGTTTATTTTTCCATATGAAGTAGAGCATTGCTCTTTCAAGGTCTATGATGAATTGTGATGTAATTTTGATGGCAATTGCATTGAATCTGTAGATTGCTTTTGAAACAGTGGCCATTTTTATTATGTTAATTCTACTAACCCATAAGCATGGAAAAATCTTTCCATGTTCTGGTATTATTTTCAATTTCTTTCTTCAGAGACATGAAGTTCTTGTCATACAGGTCTCTTACTTGTTTGGTTAGAGTTACACCAAGATATTTTATAATATCTATCGCTGTTGTGAAGGATGTTGTTTCCCTAATTTCTTTCTTTGCCCATTTGTTGTTTGAATAAAGAGGGACTGCTTATTTTTTTATTTATTTATTTACTTATTTATTTTCAAGTTCATGTGTGTTCAGCTACTTTGCTGAAAGTGCTTATCAGCTGCAAGAACTCTATAGTAGAAATTTTGGGATCACTTATTTATTCTATTACATCATCTGCGAATAGTGATACTTTGACTTCTTTCTTTCCTTTAGTTGTATAGCTCTAGCTAGAACTTCAAAAATTCTCTTGAGTAGATGCAGAGATAGTGGGCAGCCTTTTCTTATCCCTGATTTTAGTTTAATTGCTTTAAGTTTCTCTTCATTTAATTTGATATTGACTACTGGCTTGCTATATATTACCTTTATTATATTTAGGTATGGACCTTGTATCCATGATCTCTCCAACACTTTTAACATGAAAGAGTGTTGGATTATGTCAAAGGCCTTTCACCATCTAATGAAATGATTTGTGTGTGTGTGTGTGTGTGTGTGTGTGTGTGTTTTAATCTTTTATGTGTTGGATTGTATTGATGGATTTTCATATATTGAACCATCCCTGCATAGGTGGCAGTTTAAAAATATTGTAATCATTCTCAAATCATCTCTTATCAGCTCAAACAACATAAGATAATCACAAATAACCTCTCACTAGCTAAAACATTACAGGCTAATTAAAATATTTAAGCTTTATTTACACATTGTGCTACCCATTTTCAAAATTAAGCACTAGGCCTAACAATTTTTCTTTTAGATGTGGCTAGAACTATTTGTAAATTATAAATATACCTGCAGTCTTAAAAATAAATATTTTTCATAAAATATTATAACTATCATCACAAATATATAATATTTAAAGATGACTATCTATACATATTCAAAGTTGAATATTTAACAATATTCAGATGAAAAACCACAATTCAGTAATTCTTTTATAGTTTTCTTTTAAATAAAATATAAATTCAAAATCTTTACTTTGTTTAGGTGTCTGTGTGTGTATGGGAGACATAGGAGCACCTATGTTAGAAAGCCAAGGAAAACACATAGGAGGAGCTGTTTTGTCCTTCTAACTTGTGATTCCGGGGATGAAGTCCAGGGAGTAAGAATTAGAAAAAGAGCCTTTTCCTGCTATGCCACATTACTAATTTTTATTTTCTTCAAATAAAACACACTTAAAAATCAAAAGGAAATCAATAAAATTCACATTAAGTGATAATTTTAATTTGCTTATAACTTATCACAAATACAGAGTAAAATTATAATCTTTCAGTAAAACAATGCATTAAATATATTATAAAGTAAAACAATATTTTATAGTCTTGACTGACTGGTGTGAACCTCATCCAGCTAAGAGCTGGTTCTTTCAGACCTTGCCTTGCCACAAATAGTCACAAATAGTCTTTCTCTAAGCTCCTGCAAATAGCCATGCCTCTCCCCAAGTTCCTGTTATGCCAGAAGTCCCGCCTCCAGAGACTAAAGATGAAGATGCTGATTGGGCCATGAGTTGCTGACAGACTAAGGGAGGGGTTTTTCTCTACCTATCTGCTTGTAACAGAGTTCAATAATGATGAAGGACTGAGAGCACACCATGCCTCGATCTCATTTTTTTAACCCCTTCCCGCTTCTGGTTCCCTTAATTTTTCACAGGCTCTAACTCCCATTCCAGAAAACCCGTCCATGTGTGGCTGCAGGCAGCTACAGACTGGAATTTAAATTCTCATTTTTTTTTAATTGTTGGAATTGGGTATCAAAACCAGGCCTTTTGTGTAGGGAATTCATCCACTATTGAGCCAGTCTCTTAGTCATAACTAGATACTTTAAAAGACAAAAGAATTATTGGAAAAATAAGCTCAGTATCTCTCAGTTATTTTTGAAAGACAACATGAGTTTTAGGAAAAATATTTGGTTTTAAAAATATTAGCTTATATAAACTGGAATCATAACTCATTAGCAGTATGCTGGCCTAGCACGTGTGAAGTTATGTTTGATTAATTCCATGTCTCCCAGACAAATAAAAGAGTCTTCTATTTTCTTGGAGATGTAAAAATGAACAATGACAACAAAAAATTGAACCAGATTTATCTTAGGAATAGTTGATGTTATTTAAATCTCCTTTCTTCATTTCCTTCATATAATGAAATACTATAATCTTTTCTTTGAGGACAATATGATCCTGTATATTGTACTAATGAATGCCTTTTTCACTTGCTGATTCCTCAAGGTATAAATAAAAGGATTCAGAAGTGGAGCCACTGAGGTATTGAGCACAGAAATTCCCTTGGAAATGGATACTCTCTGCTTGACTGATGGTTTAACATACATAAAGATGCAGCTGCCATATGAGAGGGATATCACAATCATGTGAGAAGAGCATGTAGAGAAAGCCTTCTTCCTCTGGCTGGTTGAAGGGATTTTTAGAATTGTCATAGCAATGAAGGTGTAAGATATGATCACCATTACCAGTGTGACTAATAGTGTCACCAAAGCTGAAACAAATACCATTGTCTCCAGGAGCTGTGTGTCTGTGCAAGAAATCTGAAGGAGTGGAGTGGTGTCACAGTAGAAATGATCAATGATGTTGGAAGCACAGAAGTCAAGATTCAAGCCTAACAGGAGTGGTGGAAAGATGACAAAAAAGCCAGCAAGCCAACAACTGAGGACCAGCTGCACACAGACTTTATAGCTCATGATGGTCATATAGTGCAGGGGCTTGCAGATGACTACATATCTGTCATAGGACATGGCTGCCAGCAAGTAAAATTCTGATGCTCCAAGAAGGAAAGCAAAGAACACCTGAGCAGCACAATTGTTGTAAGAAATGGTTTTGTCCCCTGTTGCCATTGTAACAAGCAATTTGGGAATGCATGTAGTAGTGTAGGAAATCTCTAAGAAGGAAAAATTCTGAAGGAAAAAATACATAGGTGTCTTTAGGTGAGTATCCACCAGTGTGAGTGTGATGATGATCAGATTGCCAGTGATGCTGAGCAGATAGGTAAGAAGTAGGAAGATGAATAGCACAACTTTCCACTGCGGGTCATCAGTCAAGCCTGCTAGGATAAAAACTGTCACCCTTGTATGGTTCTTCATTGTGACCCTCTGACTGTTAGAAGGTCTAATGGAAGAGAGAGGAGGTAGGGAAGAGGCTATCACTACAGAACTGTACTAGTAATAGGCCATGCCCATGCATATACATGTATGTGTGTGTGAGAGAGAGAGATGGTTTTTCTATCACCATAAACATTGCAAAAGCCAGTTTTCAGACAGAGCAGCATCTCCAAGGAGGGCTATATTAAGAAAATATAGTAGTTTACAGCTTAGAGATAGCTGACAGAAATTAGAATATTAATTTTTAATTTTCATCTAGAATAACCTATATTATGATTTTATCTGTTTATCTCTTTTTTTATTAGATATTTTCTTTATTTACATGTAAATTTTCCCTTTTTCAGGTTCCCCTCCAAAAAACAAACAAACAAACAAAAACAGCAAGAACAAATCCCTTTTGCCTCCCCCCTCCCCATGCTTGCCATCCAACCCTCTCCCACTTATTGGCCCTGGCATTCCCCTACACTGGGGCACAGAACCTTCACAAGGCCGAGGTCCTTTACTCCTATAGATGATCGAATTTGCGATCCTCTACTATACACATGCTGCCAGAACATTCAGTCCCACCCTGTATAGTCCTTGATTGGTGGTTGGGTCCCTGGGAGCTCTGAGGGTACTAGTTAGTAATTGTTGTTCATCCTAAGGGGCTGCAAACCTTTCAGCTCCATAGAACTTTTCTCTAACTCCTTCATTGGGGACAGTGTACTCAGTTCAATGAATGATTGTGAGCCTCTACATCTGTATTAGTCAGGTATTGTGAAAGCCTCTTAGGAGATAGCTGTATGCTTGTCCTTCCTTCAGTCTCTGCTCCATAGTTAATCTCTGCCACTGCTTCTGTGGGTGTTTGATTCCCCTATCTCTTTTAAGTGACTAAATTACCAGGAAATTAAAGATGCTGGGGTCAAGAAATGCTGTTTTGCTTCTTGAGAATACAACAAAGTTAGGATGACATGCCATATTTCATTTTCACTTAAAGAAGTATAATTGGATACAATTTTATATATTTTCAAACAAATCCAGTAATATTATTCATTTGAAGCATAGTGGTCTATATTGAGAAAGAGGTGGGAGGAGGAAGGACAGAGAGAGAGAGAGAGAGAGAGAGAGAGAGAGAGAGAGAGAGAGAGAGAGACAGAGACAGAGACAGAGAGACAGAGAGACAGAGAGAGAGAGAGAGAGAGAGAGAGAGAGAGAGAGAGAGA
>JADRCD010097866.1:0-12940 GCA_019843815.1 Montemys delectorum | reverse complement strand
CTGCAATTCCTTAAGGGATTTTTGGGTTTGCTCTTTAAGGGCTTCTATTTGTTTACTTGTGATCTCCTGTAACGCTTTATGGGATTTTTTTGTTTCCTCTTTAAGGGCTTGTATCTCTTTATCTGTTTTCTCCTGTATTTCTTTCAGGGAGTTATTCATGTCCTTCTTAAGTTCCTCTA
Source organism: Montemys delectorum (assembly GCA_019843815.1). Classification (NCBI taxonomy): domain Eukaryota; kingdom Metazoa; phylum Chordata; class Mammalia; order Rodentia; family Muridae; genus Montemys; species Montemys delectorum. The sequence goes on along the minus strand of JADRCD010097866.1, from coordinate 12,761 downwards.
TCAGCATTGTGAGATATGTCTTTAGATCCAAATCTTGCTTTTCTGGTGTTTTGGGATATCCAGGGCTTGCTGACGTGGGAGTACTAGGTTCTGGTGAAGCCAAGCAGTCTTGGTTTCTGTTGGCAGGACTCTTGCGTTTGCCTTTTGCCATCTCTTGATCCCTGGTGTTAGAAGTTCTTGGTGTCTTAGAGCTTGCTCTTTCCTTGCTGCCCTGCAACTCCCCTTCTACTCCTGAGGCCTGTGCCTCTCAGCTGGTCCCGCCTGAGTACTTGGTCTGAAGCTTGTCCTGGAGGGAAGCCCTGTGCTGAAGCCGGCCTTGGGGGGAAGTCCTCCCCTAGCAGGCAGGGGGCAGAGGTGTTCACTGATCCAGCACTGTCCCTCAGAAGCTGTGAGACTCCAGTCCCTGCAGCCCTGTGGCTCCCCTGCACTTCCTGAGGCATATGCCTCCTGGCTGATTCCTGGGGCTAAAGCCCGCTCAGGATGCAGGCCTTCTTCTCGCAGGGAGGGGGCAGGGGTGATCGCTGAGTCAGCTCTGTCCCTCGGAAGCTGAGAGACTCCTGTCTCTGCAGTCCTGTGACTCCCCTGCACTTCCTGAGGTCTGTGTCCCCCGTCTGGTCCTGCCCTAGCAAGACCCCAGAGACAAAATGGCGGATCTCACCTGAGGCCTTGGGCTGAAGCCGGCCTTGGGGGGAAGTCCTTCCCTAGCAGGGAGGGGGCAGAGGTGTTCGCTGATCCAGCACAGTCCCTCAGAAGCTGAGAGACTCCAGTCCCTGCAGTCCTGTGGCTCCCCTGCACTTCCTGAGGCGTATCCTATTTGGAAATATTAAAGGTCATGTTCTCTGAAAAAATAATTTTGAATCTAGGAATTACTTTTGAGTAAAAAAAATTTCTTAGTCCATAATTCTTCAGACACCCATTTTTCTATAATTTGAAACAAAACATTACTATAGTAATGGGGTCAATGGTCAAACTACACTATATACTTTCATAAAGATGCCTTTAGGAATTCCAATACTATGAACAATTAATATATGCCAATAAAATGTTTCCAGAACACCCATGGGATTCAAGAAAAGAGAAATTTTATGTATTGAAAGCCAGTTTAGGGGCTACTGGAATTATAGTTATGAAATGTTTCTGACTAAAATGTATCAGGATGAGAATTTGGAGGATGCTAGATAGTTAGACATAATTTTCGTGCTGGTTACTAGCAACTGTACATATGTCAAAGGTAATAAGCCTGTGACCTTGTATCTTGTATTCTGTTTCTTGCTAGTTTGTTTTCTTTTTATCAACTTGACACAGCTAGAGATATCGGAAAGGAACCACAATTGAAATAAAAACCCAACATAACATTGGCTTGTAGGCAAGTCTGTGGGGTATTTTCTTAGTAGGTGACTGATATAGAACAGGATAACCCCTTGTAGGTGGCAACACCTGGACAGATGGTCCTGAGTTGTGTAATAAAGTAGGTATAGCAAGCTATGAGGAATTAGCCAGCAAGCAGCACTACTCCATAGCATCTGTTTCATTTCCTGGCTTTGGATTCCTATCTTGAGTTCCTGCCCTGACTTCCTTCTATGCTGGACTGTGCTGTAGAACTATAAGATGAAATACACCATTTCCTCCCTAAGCTGTCTTTGGCCACGGTATTTTATTGCAGCAATAACGACATTATCTAAAACAATCTATCAAAGGAAAGAGAAATAGGTATAAAAGTAAGAAGGAGAGAAAGAAAGAAAGAAACAAAGGAAGAAAGGAAGAAAGAAAGAAAGAAAGAGAGAGAGAGAGAGAGAGAGAGAGAGAGAGAGAGAGAGAGAGAGAGAGAGAGAGAGGGAGGGAGGGAGGGAGAGAGAGAGAGAGAGAGAGAGAGAGAGAGAGAGAGAGAGAGAGAGAGAGAGAGAGAGAGAGAGAGAGAGAAAACGGATGAAGACATGAGAACATTGATAGAATCCGAAAGCAGTAGAGAGAGAAGAGCAGGCAGGGCAACTCTTCCAGATTGGACAAATATAACAGTGAAGTAGCTCTTAGCAGCTGAGTAACAGCTGCACAATGCCACAAGGACGTCCACTGATGTTGCGGGGGGTCCTTGCCATGGAGCTATACTTCCACAATAAAGAGAAAATGTGATATAGATGAGAGCAACAGCATGGACAGTGTAGGAGTGGGAGGAGCTACAAGACAGGCGGCATGGTTGCTAGGCAGCACAGCCAACTACTCTATGCCCATAATTTTAATCTAATGAGAGAAGTCTGTTGCATCCTGAGTGAGGTAACCCAATCGCAGAAGAACACACATGATATGCACTCACTGATATTTGGATATTAGCCCAGATGCTAGGAATACCCAAGATATAATTAACAGACTACATGAAGCTCAAGAAGAAGGAAGACCACAGTGTGGATGCTTCAGTCCTTCTTAGAAGGGGGATCAAAATACCAATGTGAGGAGATACAGAGACAAAGATTGGAGCAGAAACTGAAGGAAAGGCCATCCAGTGAGTGTCCCACCTGGGGATCCATCCCATATACAGTAAATTTATTACTTTATGCAAATCTCTCTCCTCTCTCTCTGTCCCTCTCTTCTCTCTCTCCCCCCCTCTCTCTGTGTGTGTGTGTGTTTGTGTATGTCTATACATAGGTATATCTATAGAAATTGAAAAGCATAAAACAAATCTATAGTAATTGCTTTTAGTGTTAAGACTGGAATAAAATGGGACTTTGAAATTTTATTTTTTATCTGTATTCCTTTTTCCTAGATATTTCTTTATAAACATGTTTTATGGTAAGCAGTAAAGTCAATCTTAGACTGGAAAAATATAAATAATAACTGAATAATTAAAATAGAAAGGAATAATATTTAAACAGCTTCCTCTCTTGTCCCAGGCTTTCTTAATCCTGATTTTATTAACTGATGATATTATCATCATGCTATACATGATGTCAGCTTGCAGTTCAATGAATACATTTGTAAAACTGCTAAATTTAACTATTTAATCTCTCAAGTAATATCAAATAATTTTGCTTCAAATCCTGGTATTTAAATATAATGTAAATGTTGACCTGGCAAATGGATTACATTAATGAACTATAAGGCTAAACTTGAATAAGATTGAAGTGGAGATCTCTGGTCTCTTTGGAAACTCAGTTGTGACATGTGATGTTTTCCTGGAAGCTTTCTGATGAGAGGATGTTTTGCTAGACCAGTCACATGAGAGGTTGTTTTGTGAGAGGGCATATGCCATTTTGCAGGAGCAAACACTTGAGAGGACATGTGATGTTTAGAAAATATACAAATATAACCACAGAGAGTGAGAGGACACTCCTGCATTGCTATGGCTTGTAATGCTTTACTGGTCTATACTGATCTTTGCTTGCTGTGACTTCTTAGAGAGAATCACGCCAAAGAACTTCCAGTGGTATTCCTATTGCTTCTTGCTACCTCTGCTGAGCTGGGCTGATTTGGCAGAGCCTCAAGGTTTCTGATAGATAGAGATGCTGCTACTGATTCAAGTTTGGTGTTTGCTGTTGGACTGAAATCCTGATGAGGAAGATTGGAATCACCCCGAAGAACTACTTTTAAACAGGTCCACAATCTGCTTTATCCTATTAAACATCTTTCTCCAATACCATTGGTTTGTAGGCTACAAGGGAGGTTGAAGCATTAAAGAATGCTAAGTAAAGTAGTCTTTGAAAAATCTAAGCCTACATAAGATTGCTCATACTACTTATTCATTAATTGTCATTTTAAAAAACATCTACCTGAAATACCTTTCTTCACTGCTAAGTATATTAATTGCATTGTTATCATTAATAAGCTTCCTTTGCAAAGTACTTATTTCAGTTCATATGTCATTTTCTATTTGAAAAGTGAAAAGTATTTTTAAAGTATATTTGATTAATTTAATTATGCATATGTGTGTGTGTATGTCCCTGTGTGTATATGTGTGTGTATTGGGAGAGAGGGAGGGAGATGTATTTTGGTGGCTTATGAGAAGTTGGAGTGTAGAAGTAGGAACTAAATATGATTTTGGTTGATATATGATATACATCATATATCACATGGGCTACAGAGATGGCTCAGAGTTTAAGAGTTCAATTCCCAGCAACAACATGGTGGCTCACAACCATCTGGAATGGGATATGATGCCCTCTTCTGGTGTGTCTGAAGACAGCAATAGTATACTCATATACATAAAATAAATAAATTAATCTTTAAAAATGATATATATCTATATATCTATATAACTATATCCATATCTATATCTGTAGACATAGATATAGACATAAACAGACATAGATGTACATAGACAAAGACATGAGATAGACATAGACAGACATAGACATAGACAGAGAGACATAGATGTAGACGTAGACATAGATTTAGATATATAAATATATAGATATATAGATTTGACATAGATAGATAGATAGATAGATAGATAGATAGACAGACAGACAGACAGACAGACAGACAGATAGATAGATAGATGTACTCTATTTCTTATACCCTCTATCCGAAGAATACTACTATGGTCCTAGATAGTATATTTTATGACTGTCATTTCCCCCGTAGATTTTATAACATGAACTAATTATGTTGTTTTTACACACACATTTACTAGTGTTGATGAAGAAAGAAGGTAGAAAATAGATAGGTTGTTTTGGAGCAGGAGACTTGAGAGTGAACAGTACCTTTATTTTCCATGGCCATAAACAAGATGGGTCATTGTTTCTAAAGCAAAATATGCCATTAGACTGCTTAGGTTTGTCTAATCAGTTCTCCTGAATTCTACCTGGACATTCTACTAGAGGATGTGACTGAAACTCCAGTCTAGAAACTATTTCTTTCTGGTGAATAACTATGAAAATGGATATCTGGCTGGATGGTGGTGGCGTATACCTTTAATCCGAGCACTTGGGAGGCAGAGGCAGGTGGATTTCTGAGTTCAAGTCCAGCCTGGTCTACAGAGTGAGTTCCAGGACAGCCAGAGAAACCCTGTCTCGAAGAACCAAAAAAAGAAAAAAAAAAGAAAAAAGAAAAAAGAAAAAAAAAGAAATGGAAATCTCAATTTTCTTATAGGAAGTGATTATATCTGTGCTACAGTTTTACAGTTTCAGCCTATCTCATAAATAATGTTAGAGTTTCTTTTTTAGACCTATGCTACATTAGCTATAAAAGATGCCTGGACTTAACTGAATTCTTTTTAAAAGATTAAAATTATTTTATCCCTATTTATTCACAAATAAAAAATGACACAGTTGGTTTACTAAATCGCTCAAATATTTGTCTTCTCCCAAACTCTACATATCTGAGTTCATTTCCATCCTAAAGCAGCAGAGCCTCCTTTAGCACAATGAGGCCCAGTGGAGCATAACAATTCCTTCCTGGAAGACAGAAGAATATAAATTTTACTTCTTGCTTTGTGTGGTGAACTAATACCTAAGCTTCTCCAAAACATAAGAGTTAATCCTAAGTGTACAAATATCTATTCCTTGTTCCTTTGTTATGGGGCACCTGAATAGAAAAACTCCCAAGAGGCATAAACAAGTTGAATGGGCAATATATTAACCACCAGTGAATCTGTGTCAGGCAGATTAGTGGGATGCAGCCTTGACTTACCCTTGGTTCAAGTTTTTAATGGCAAAAAAAAAAAAAAAAAAAAATGTAATGGTGATGTATACAGAAAGCCAGAAGTGGAGACCAAAAAATAAGCAGGTGCTGATGAAAGAAGCAAAGATAATAGTTAAATGGTTAGGTGGTTAAACTTTTGTTCAGGGTTACATTGAATAAGAATTTAGTGTAGGTATTTATTTATTTTTATTTTTTATTTATTTATTTATTTTTATTAGATATTTTATTTATTTACATGTAAATTTCTCCTTTCCCATTTTCCCCTCCAAAAAACAAACAAACAAACAAAAACAACAAGAACAAACCCCTGTTGCATCCCCCCTCCCCATGCCTGCCACCTCACCCTCTCCCACTTATTGGCCCTGGCATTCCCCTACACTGGAGCACAGAACCTTTACAAGGCCGAGGTCCTTTCCTCCTACTGATGATCGACTTTGCAATCCTCTACTATACACATGCTGCCAGAACATTCAGTCCCACCATGTATAGTCCTTGGTTTGTGGTTGGGTCCCTGGGAGCTCTGAGGGTACTAGTTAGTTCATATTGTTGTTCATCCTAAGGGGCTGCAAACCCTTCAGCTCCATAGGTCCTTTCTCTAACTTCTTCATTGGGGACAGTGTACTCAGTTCAATGAATTGCTGTGAGCCTCTACATCTGTACTAGTCAGGTATTGTCAGAGCCTCTCAGGAGATAGCTATACTTAGGCTGGCTTTTCATTTCTTTGGTATCTGCTCCATAGTTAATCTCTGCAACTCCTTCCATGGGTACTTGTTTCCCCTTTTAAGAAGGAATGAAATGTTCACCTTTTGGTCTTCCTTCTTAAGTTTCTTGTGGTTTGTGGGTTGTTCTTCCTGTATTTCAAACTTCTGGGCAATAACCACTTATCAGAGAATGCATACCATGTGTGTTCTTTTGTGATTGGGTTACCTCACTCAGGATGATACTCTCCAGATTCATCCATTTCCCTAAGAATTTTATAAATTCATTGTTTTTAATAGCTGAGTAGTACTCCATTGTGTAGATGTACCACAGTTTCTGTATCCTTTTCTCTGTTGAGGAACATCTGGGTTGTTTCCAGTTTCTGGTTATTATAAATAAGACTGCTATGAACATGGTGGAGCATGTGTCCTTATTACATGTTGGAGCATCTTCTGGGTATATGCCCAGGAGTGGTATAGCTGGCTCCTCTGGTAAAACTATGTCCAATTTCCGGAGGAAGTGCCACACTGATTTCCAGAGTGGTTGTACCAGCTTGCAATCCCACCAGCAATGAAGTAGTGTTCCTCTTTCTCCACAACCTCTCCAGCATCTGCTGTCACCTGAGTCTTTTATCCTAGCCAATCTGATTGGTGTAAGGTGGAATCTCAGAGTTGTTTTCATTTGCATTTCCCTGATGACTGAGGATGTTGAACATTTCTTTAGGTGCTTCTCAGCCATTGGTGTTCATCAGGTGAGAATTCTTTGTTTAGCTCTGTACCCCATTTTTAATAGGGTTATTTGGTTCTCTGGAGTATAACTTCATGAGTTCTTTGTATACATTGGATATTAGCCCTATATCAGACATAGGATTGGTAAAGATCTTTTCTCAATTTGTTGGTTGCCGTTTTGTCCTATTGACAGTGTCTTTTGCCTTACAGAAGCTTTGCAAGTTTATGAAGTCGCATTTGTCAATTCTTGATCTTAGAGCAGAAGCTATTGGTGTTCTCTTCAGGAAAGTTTCCCCTGTGCCTATTTGCTCAAGGTTCTTCCCCACTTTCTTTTCTATTAGTTTCAACGTATCTGGTTTGATGTGGAGGTACCTGATCCACTTGGACTTGAGCTTTGTACAACGAGATAGGAATGGGTCGATTTACATTTTTCTACATGTTGACCGCCAGTTGAGCCAGCACCATCTGTTGAAAATGCTGTCTTTTTTCCACTGTATGGTTTTAGCTCCTTTGTCAAAGATCAAGTGACCATAGGTGCATGGGTTCATTTCTGGGTCTTCAATTCTGTTCCATTGATCTACCTGCCTGTCACTGTACCAATACCATGCAGTTTTATCACAATTGCTCTGTAGTACAGCTGAAGGTCCAGGATTGTGATTACACCAGAGGTTGCCTTATTGTTGTGAATAGTTTTGGCTATCCTGGATCTTTTGTTGTTCCAGAAGAATTTGCAAATTGCTCTTTCTAAGTCTGTGAAGAATTGAATTGGAATTTTGATGGGGATTGCATTGAATCTGTAGATTGCCTTTGGTAAGATGGCCATTTTTACTATATTAATCCTGCCAATCCATGAGCATGGGAGATCTTTCCATCTTCTGAGATCTTCTTCGATTTCCTTCTTCAGAGACTCGAAGTTCTTGTCAAACAGATCTTTTACTTGCTTAGTTAGAGTTACACCGAGGTATTTTATATTATTTGTAACTATTTGAAGTGTGTTGTTTCCCTAATTTCTTTCTCTGCCTGTTTATCCTTTGTGTAGAAGAAAGCCTCCCTTTTGCTTGAGTTAATTTTATATCCAGCTACTTTGCTGAACTTTTTTTATCAGGTTTAGGAGCTCTCTGGTGGAATTTTTGGGGTCATGTAAGTATACTATCATATCATCAGCAAATAGTGATAATTTGACTTCTTCCTTTCCAATTCATATCCCTTTTACTTGACTTCACCAGAATCTAGTACTCCCACTGCAGCAAGTCCTGAATATTCCAAAACACCAGAAAAGCAATATTTGGATCTAAAAGCATATCTCACAATGCTGATAGAGGAACTTTAGAAGGACATGAATAACTCCCTTAAAGAAATACAGGAGAACACAGGTAAAGAGGTACAAGCCCTTAAAAAGAAAACAAAAAAAAAATCCCATAAAGAATTACAGGGGATCACAAGTAAACAAGTAGAAGAACTTAAAGAGCAAACTAAAAAGCCCTTAAGGAATTTCAGGAAAACACAAACAAACAGGTGAAGGAATTGAATAAAACCATCCAGGACCTAAAAATGGACATAGAAACAATAAAGAAATCACAAAAAGAGACAACCCTGGAGTTAAAAATCATAGGAAAAAGGTCAGGAAACATAGATGCAAGCATCACCAACAGAATACAAGAGATAGAAGAGAGAATCTCAGGGACAGATGACATAGACAACATTGACAGAACAGTCAAAGAAAATGCAAAATGCAAAAAGACCCTAACCCAAAACATCCAGGAAATCCAGGACGCAATGAGAAGACCAAACCTAAGGATAATAGGTATAAAAGAGAGTGAAGACCTCCAACTTAAAGGGCCAGTAAATATCTTCAACAAAATTATAGAAGAAAACCTCCCTAACCTAAAGAAAGAGATGCCAATGAACATAAAAGAAGCCTATAGAACTCCAAATAGACTGGACCAGAAAAGAAATTCCTCCTGCCACAAAAGAGTCAAAACACCAAATACACAAAACAAAGAAAGAATACTAAAAGCAGTAAGGGAAAAAGGTCAAGTAACATATAAAGGCAGGCCTATCAGAATTACACCAGATTTCTCACCAGAGACTATGAAAGCTAGAAGATCCTGGGCAGATGTCATACTGACCCTAAGAGAACACAAATGCCAGCCTAGACTACTATAGCCAGCAAAACTCTCAATCACTATAGATGGAGAAACCAAAGTATTCCATGACAAAACCAAATTCACAGAATATATTTCCACAAATCCAGCCCTTCAAAGGGTAATAAATGGAAAACTCCAACACAAGGAGGGGAACTACATCCCTGAAAAAGCAAAAATGTAATCTTCCAACAAAGATAAAAGAAGATAGACACATGAACGGAATGCCAGCTCTAACTAAAAAACTGACAGGAAGCAACAATTACTTTTCCTAAATATCTTTTAACATCGATGGACTCAATTCACTTTTTTTAAATTTTTTATTTATTTATTTTTTTAGAAATTTATGGCTGGTCCAAGTAACCAGATATTGGAAGGCTCTGCTGCTAAGGTCACAGCCCAACATGTTCCTAGAGCTCTCTGAGCTCAGGGTAAAATGGAGGACTCCCCTTCTCTGTGGGGTTTCCCCTTCTTCCTCTTCCACTGGAGGATGTTTCTAAGTACAGATGTCTGACCTTATTTAGAAGATAACCCTGCACGAATCTTCCTGCAAATTCTGCTCTTTCTTCCTGCCTGCATGATAATTAAGGCTATAACCAATCAGCCCTTCCTTCCCATAGCCCTAAGAGCTCCTACATGTCTTACCCACCCCTCCAAGAATAAAATGACTATCTATCTGAAGCCAACTCCCTATTCTTTCAAGCATACTCATGGCTATCTAAACCCTGACTGCCTTTGTCTTTACAAATTGGTTGCCAATGACCCATGAACAAAAGACCAATTTTACCCAAGATAGTTTTAGCTCTTAAAACATTCTTAGGAATACTTTGATGACATGGCATAACTATAGTTTAATAGCCTACTACACATTTTTGCTGGACTCTTCTCCTTCTATTTGTTTATTCTGTCCAGTTCCATTATGTTAGGTCTTTGTTTTATCTTATGATATTTTATGTTATTTTGCTATTATTTCTTAGAAGTCTGTTTGTTTTCTAATGAGATACAGAAAAGGAATGGATCCAGATTGAAAGAAAGGTCAGGAGGAACTAGGAGGGATGAAGTAAGAGGAAACCATAAACAGGATACATAAGAAAAAATGTTTTTAATTAAGGAAAAAATAAGAACTTGCTTTTTTATACTACTTTCAATACTATTTTCAAAATACTATCCTGTAATGCTTTCAAAGTATCACTTCCAATGTGAATATTGAACTATGAAAAAACAAAAAATAAACTAAATTATATTAGAACAAATATAATTTTGCTGTTCACCAAAAACCAAAACAAAGAAATAAACTAACAAACAAACAACAAGAATTAAAAAAAATAAAAGCAGAGAGTGGAACCAGCCCAAGAGAGTGAAGTGTGTTGCTGCTGAATGACAGTTCTACCAACAGCAGTCAACAAGGGTGAAAGGAGTTAGAGAAAGTACTAATACAGATGTAGAGGCTCTCAGCCATCCAATGAACTGAGTACAGGGTCCCCAGTGAAGGAGTTAGAGAAAGGACCAAAGGAGCTGAAGGGTTTGCAGCCCCTTAGGATGAACAACAATATGAACTGACTAGTACCCTCAGAGCTCCCAGAGACTCAACCACCAACCAAGGACTATAGATGGAGGGACTGATTTTTCTGGCAGTATGTGTATAATAGAGGATTGCAAAGTCGATCATCAATTGGAGGAGAGGACCTTGGCCCTGTGAAGGTTCTGTGCCCCAGTGTAGGGGAAAACCAGGGCCAATAAGTGAGAGATTGTAGGGTGGCAGGCATGAGGAGGGGGAGGCAACAAGAATTTGTTCTTGTTGTTTTTGTTTGTTTGTTTGTTTGTTTGTTTTTTGAGGGGAAACTGGAAAAGGAGAAATCATATAGAAATCATATGATATGTAAATAAAGAAAATATCTAATAAAAAAGTATCCAGTTTGGAGCTTCACTAGGTAGTTTTTGGTCTTTCTTTGGTCCAGTGTTTCCGTGTTATGACAGTTTGGAATGGTAATCTCTATCCTGTGATGTTGGAGGTAGGTGATCTGCTTTTTGATTTTGATTTTATAGTGGATTATAGTTAAGTGAATGGATGAATCTCAGGAGATACTTTGAATTTTGAGCTTTTAAAATTATCAAGACTATAGGACTTTTGAAGTTGAATTAAACATCTTTGGCATATGCTATGGCTAGGTATGACACCCTCTCCCCAATAGATTCCTATGTTTCTACAAGCCTATAGGGACCAGGCAGTGAAGTGTGATGGTTTGAGTATGTTTGTCCCAGGGAGTAGCACTCTTAGGAGGTGTGGCCTTGTTAGAGAGTAGGTGTGGTCTTATTAGAGTAGGTGTGTCACTGCTTGTATAGGCTTTGAGAGCTTCTTCCTCACAGACTAGAAGCCAGTCGTCTTCCTTTTTACCTTAGGGACTTCCTCCAATGCTGTGCCTGTCTGGATGCTGCCGTGCTTCCAGTCATGAGGATAATAGACTGATCCTGGAAGTCAGCCCCAATTAAATATTCTCCTGTGTAAGATTTAACTTGATCATGGTGTCTTTTTACAGCCATGGAAACTCTAACTAACACAAGTTTACATTCTAATTATTAAATAAATAATACTTTCAACTAAAACCATGTACTATATGGTTTTAATATACCTTATCTTATTGCATAAGATAAACACTTAAACAAAAACCCACTTCAGATGAGATTATGTAGCTTTAATCAAGATCCTAACATTAAAGTTTGAGCTGTTTATAATATATTACTTTGAAGATGTCTGAAACATGGAATGAAGGATTAGACTAGCCAGTAGAGTGATAGCTGTAGCTGGCCTTCCTGGATGTGACACATGATCTGTGCTCCATCTCTAAGTCTGGCACCCATGATGCCGTCTATCCTAAGGCAGCTGAGATCTACTTCACTTCTATTCCTTCACCAGGCACCACAAGATTTCATATAATTTTTTAGAATTAAATTAATCAAGGTAGCATTTATCAAAATTGTGGTCATTTAAGTCATACACAGAGTGCTACCGCCATTTCCCGACTCATGTGAAATTGTAGAAGAGGAGTATCTTTTGCCCCTAATTTTTTCTGTGCATGAGAGAGCAAACAATGCTTCCTTTTCAAATGAACGTTTGTAGTAAAAATCGACAAAGTGCTTTGTTCCAAACAATAGCAGTGTGGATTAAATTCAGTGTCCTTTAAGGTAATTTGTTATTGAAGGCATCTTATGAGTCTGAGCTCTAATAATAAAAAGACAGACTCTTTTGTCTCTATAAGAATGTCCTTCAAGGTCTTTGAAGATGATTCCACCAGGAAATAGCTTGCTGCACATAGTGATCTGAGTCTGGATTCCCAACATCCACATAAAAATATGAGTATACAATGTGCACTTACAATAACATCACTTGGAACTCTCAGAAGAATTGCTGAGAACTTCTGGCTTTCCAGTCTAGTTGAATCAGTGAGGGACTTTGAATCAATATATGAGGTAGAGAATGAGAAAAATACACAGTCAACATCTGATTTCTAAGCCCAGATACACACACACACACACACACACACACACACACACACAC
>JADRCD010097862.1:0-26066 GCA_019843815.1 Montemys delectorum | reverse complement strand
AAAACCCCTAACCCCTGAGCCTCGAGGTTGATCCCTCTGTCTCCTGCATGAGATATGGGTCCACCTGGAGCTCCGATATTAAACTACCTCGTGTGTTTACATCAAGATGGTCTCTCATGTTTCCTTGGGTGCACGTTCTCCTGGGACTTGAGCGAGGGTCTCCCTACGGAGGTCTTTCAAAGTCATAGCATTTGATGAAAAGGGATTGATAGTAAGAGCATTGTTTTGACATCAGAGTAGGATGAGAGAGCAAGATCAGAAGGAGAATGCAGAGTGGAATAACTTCTAAACCTGCCACAGGCCGGCCGATCTGGGCCTCCCTCAACCCGTGGGAGAAACGGGGTCCTAGTCTGGCGTAGGTGAAGAGTGACAAGCAGAGTGGACACAAGGGTGTGTAAATCTGAATGTATTTCTTAAAAATGGCATCAGACTTTTACAGTCATTGGAAAAGAGAAATGATAAATCTGGCTGCTTAATAATTAAGGTACATTTGAGGCCACCTGAAATACATTGAGTCTAAAACAGCATCCATCTCCTCTGGATAGGCACTACATCCCCCAGGCCCAAGTATTCTGGGCCTGGGGAACTGCAGACTAAGTTCTAGTTCATCTAAGTTCCAGTGCAAGTCCCCGTCCAAGAGAGGTTCCAAATCCAAGAGAGTCCAAGAGAGAGCACAAAGTGAAAATCATGCTTATATGGTATACAGGGAACAGGGCGAATGATAAGAGTCACGTAGATGGGCAGGGGTTACAGCAAGGGGCACAAAACTGAAGTCACATAGGCAAGTGACTGCCACACAAGGTCAGTAGAATCTGGTATTCTGGTGTGAAGCAGGAGGAAGAGCAGTTGAACCCTCCCTGCTGGGGCTATTTTAGTATTCCTATGGTAATTCCCTAGTTTCGCTGGAGGGAAGGACTAGAGAATCTGATCTGGCATTTCCTGCTAATTCTCTGCTTCTCTGGAGGGAAGCCCTTGGATTACTCTCTAGTATGTAAAACAGTTCTGACTATTATGGGGCTGCCCTAAGGTATGTGCTTGACCTTTGTTGCTAACTCTAAGGGAAACCTATCTGGTAAGGCAGATTCCTTGAGAGAAATTCCAAGCTAAAGATAGCTTGGAATTGAATTAGGGTATATTGGAAACATCGTGCTGGCCAGGAAACAATGCCCAATCTTAGCCATAAAGGAATCATTTCTTGGGGTACCTTTATGTCTAAATATGAGGACGTGTTGATGATTGGAAAGATTGATCTGGAACAAGTCTATGTTAGGAGATACCAGTGACTATCTTGTATACCCAGGAGGCACAGATTCCCTTTTGGGTCCTTATTGTCTCTTGCCCTTGATCAGGTTTTTACACCCGATACTGCAGAAGTGACTGGCATAGACAAGTGTGCATGGCATAAACCATAGGTAACAGAAAAGCTAAGAGAGCTTCATGCAGCATGCAGAGGGAAAGAACAAAAAGCAGAAGCTGCAAAGAGAGCAGAGGGACCAGGCAGGCTTCTCCTTACAATGGGACAGAAGAGGACTTTTCTGAATGCAATATAGGCTTAGTCTTATTAAAGGAACAAAACGTTTTTTTTTTTTTAACAAATGGGCTTAATTTATTTACCATTAAAAATGTAGAAGCTTTTCCTTTCTCTGTCCAGTAAATTTGGAGCTCATTTTTTCATCAAAAGTGAGTGAGTTCTTTATGCTTTGGTGCTTGGTCTTTTTTCCAAATGCATATGTAAATGTGTGTGTGTCTGTGTGTGTGTGTGTGTGTGTGTGTGTGCGCGTGTATGTATAAATGTGAGAATGTATGCAAGCTGTGCCCAAATGGTTTGAAGGGAAATGTATAAATGCCCATGTGTGACTCTGTATATGAATTTATGTGAGTTTATCCATATTTGCTTATGTAAAAGTTTTTCCTTCAGTGAATGGGCATTTTTCTCTTCTCCTGGTTCACTGGAGGTTCATGACTCCAAACTTCATCCTAGCCTAAAAAATAAAAGGCATGTGGACAAAAGGGAAAAGGCTCTAGCAAATAATCCTTCACTTAGTCTCCTGGTGTTTTAGGGAGAGGTACAAAATGCCTTAGACTGCAGTTTCTGGCCTCAGAGGAACAAAGAAGGCAGGTCAGCGACAGTAGCAAAGTAACTTAGACTTATATAAGTGAACTTTTAATTATTATACAACAACACTAAATGTCTCATAAGACAGAAGGCTTGTAAATCTCTTCCTCCTTCTGCTGTCTCAAGGAGAACTTACAAGAACGAAGACCCCCTACGGGGCTGGCCCCTGGCAGCCATCTTTCCAAGAATATTTTTGTTGTTTTTTAAACAGAATCTCAGGAAGCTGAAGTGTATATAATCTAGAAACACGGGGCATGTTACTTACTCTGGAAAATCTGGAAAGAAGGTGGAACAGGAGAAGAGAACACAAGAATATTGGAAGGGCAAATCTAACAGTACTATTTTTGAATCTCTTTTACTGTGACAAGGTGGGTCTGTACTGTTGAAATTAGGCAGAAAATGAGTCCTCATTCTCTAAATCACTACTTCTCCTTCAAAGAGGAACTGAACAATTGTTTCTTTCTAAAGTGCATCCAAACTGCTGGAATACACATACTCTATCTTTAATGTGTAGCTTGAGTCCTCTCTTTCATTTCTGAGTCTAGCAGTGACCTCTCTCATTACCAACAGAAATATAGGGTGGCTTCCAAATTGTAGACTCAGAATCCTCCACAGACTACACAATGGTTACACAAAAAGCATATCTTTTTTGGTTTGCTTATAATCTTGAGTATGTCCATGAGCTCAGAAAAATGTTGGGCAAATCTGTGTGAGAGGACATTACCGATTTCATCATAGACCTCATAGGGGGCACAGTATATTTGCTTGGTCAGCTGTCTCAGGTTGCCAGTGTGCTGCAACAGCTTCTTCAGACTGTCCATGGACAAGAAGTTCTTCGGAAAATTGCCTCATGGACCTGGGAACATTTCATTTGTTTGAAAATTATAAACTTAAATACTTTTATACTTACATCAATGTATTTGCATTAATATTTTCATGTATTATACAGATATGTACATTTATATCAAAAAAAATAGGTTCAAAACATTTTAGTATAAAATGCAAAAAACTGAAAAGTACAATTATTTAATTTTTCCTTTTTTAAAAAAATGTTCATACTAGATCTGCTTTAAACTGTAAAAATATGAATGTTTTAAAACACTTTAGGAAAAGTAGAAATTGCCTATGTTTAAGAGGCAAGCTTTCCAGTTGAAATATGTTGTTTTTGTTGGGATGTGTTATAGTGTATGTATATGTCTATATGCTCTAGTATTCTCTGTTTTTGATTTTTCCCAATCTGATAGGTGTGTAAAATGGAACATCGGAGTTGTTTTGATCTGCATTTCCCTTTGAGTAAGGACTTTGTTTTTTCTTTTCTTTTCTTTTTCTTGGATATTTTATTTATTTACATTTCAAATGTTATCCCCTTTCCTGATTTCTCCCCCAGAAATCCCCTATCCCATTCCCCCTCTTCTTGCTTCTATGAGGGTGTGCACCAACCCATACCCCCTTCTGACTCTCTGCCCTTGAATTCCCCTACACATTGGGGCATCGAGCCTTCATGGGACCAAGGCTCTTCTCCCACTGATAACCAACAAGGCCATCCTCTGCTACATATACAGCTAGAACCATGGTCCCTCCATATATACTTCATGGTTGGTGGTTTAGACCCTGGGAACTCTGGTTGGTTGATATTGTTGTTCTTCCTATGGGTTGCAAAACCCTTCAGCTCCTTCAGTCCTTTCTCTAACTTCTCCATTGAGAACCTTGTGATCATTAAAGGTTGGCAGTGAGCATCTGCGTCTGTATATGTCAGGCTCTTGTAGAGCCTTTCAGGAGACAGCTATATCAGAATCCTGTCAGCATGCACTTTTTGTCATCTACAATAGTGTCTGCTTTTAGTGAGTATATATGAGATGGATCCCCAAGCAGGGCAGTCTCTGGATGCCTTTCTTTCAGTCTCACTCCATACTTTGTTTCCAAATTGCTCCCCTGAGTATTTTGTTCCCCCTTCTAAGAAGGACCTAAGCACCCACACTTTTGTCTTCCTTCTTCATGAGCTTCATGTGGTCTCTGAATTATATCTTGGGTATTCTGAGCTTTTGAACTAGTATCCACTTATCAGTGAGCACATTCCATGTGTGTTCTTTTGTGACTGAGTTACCTCACTCAGGATGATATTTTCTAGTTCCTTCCATTTGCCTAAGAACTTCATGAATTCATCCTTTTTAACAGCTGAGTAGTACTCCATTCTTTAAATGTACCGCATTTTCTGTATCCATTCCTCTGTTGTCCTGTTGAAGGACATATGGGTTCTTTCCAGCTTCTGGCTATTATAAATATGGCTGCTATGAATATAGTGGAGCATGTGTCCTTTACATATGTTGGAGCATCTTTTGTGTATATGCCCAGGAATGGTATAGTTGAACCATAAGGTTATGCTTCGTCCCATTTTCTGAGGAACTGCCAGACTGATTTCCAGAGTGGTTGTACCAGCTTGCAATCCTCCCAACAATGGAAGAGTGTTCCTCTTTCTCCACATCCTCTTTCATCCACATCTGTTGTCACCTGAGTTTTTGATCTTAGCCTTTCTGACTGGTCAGAGTGAGAATCTCAGTGTTGTTTTGATTTGCATTTCCCTGATCACTAAAAATGTTGAACATTTCTTTAGGTGCTTCTAAACCATTCAAGTTTCCTCAGTTGAGAATTCTTTGCTTAGCTTTGCACCTCATTTTTAATAGGGTTATTTGATTATCTGAAGTCTAATTTCTTGAGTTCTTTGTATGTGTTGGATATTAGCCATCTATCAGATGTAGGATTGGTAAAGATCTTTTCCCAATTTGTTGGTTGTCACTTTGTCCTGTTGACAGTGCCCTTTGCCTTACAGAATCTTTGCAATTTTATGAGGTCCCATTTGTCAAGACTTGGTCTTAGAGCATAAACCATTGGTGTTCTCTTCAGGAATTTTACCCTTGTGCCCAGGTATTTGAGGCTTTTCCACACTTTCTCTTCTATTAGTTTCACTGTATCTGGTTGTATATGGAGTTCCTTGATCCAATTGGATTTGAGCTTTGTACAAGGATATAAGAATGATCCTGAGATTCTACCTTATTCCAATCAGAATGACTAAGAGCCAATATTCAGGTGACAGCAGACACTGGGGAGAATATGGAAGGGAAAAAAAGGTACACTCCTCCATTGCTGATGGGATTGTAAGCTGGTATAAACTTTTTGAAGATCAATCTGGTGGTTCCTCCAAAAGCATAGGTATGCTGTAGAGTCTTTAATGTATCCTGGAATTCAGGAAAATGCAGGGAACCTGTATAGAAAGCCTTCACAGAAGTCATCATTGCAACCTCAGGTGGGCAGAATACACCTGCAGAATCACCTGCCTTACTCTCGGTGATGTGGTAGGGGAATTCCTTCAGATTGAGCATATAAATGCTATTTCTATAGAAATTGACCCTGAAGGTGGGCCCAGTGTTGCCTGCCTTTAAACCCAGGCCACCAGACACAGAGGGAGGTGGACTCTGACAAAACCAGTAAGCCCACAAATTAAAGTGTATTAGAGATGAAGCCTGCAATGCATTCTCTGTTGTTAGAATTAAGTTTTCAGTCACAAAGAAAGAAACCATCAGGCAATGTGCACTGCCTGGACACACAACCTTTACTCTCTTAAGAGAGTACACTGTGGAGATGAATTACAGGACAACAGAAAAGTGGGCTTAGACTTTATTACAACTCAGAAAGTGGCTTTACTGTATCAGCTGGGGTCAAAACCCACAGTCCTGTTTGTTTGCCTAATTGCAAAAGAATTAATACATGGCTTCAGGTGGGGGGCATAGTGTCCCTGCTCAATGTCATTAAATTCCTGGAACAGGACATAGGCCTTTTGTGTAAACAAAGGTTCTCTCTCACACTCTTTCTCTCTCTTTCTGTGTATGTATGTGTGTTTATCTCTATCACTGTCTTCTGTCTGTCTATTTCTCTCTTTCTCTGTGTGTGTCTGTCTATCATTCTCTGTCTTCACTCTGTCTGTCTCTCTGTCTCTTTCATCTCTCTCTCTCTCTCTCTCTCTCTCTCTCTCTCTGTCTCTTTCTCTCTCTCTTTCTCTGTGTTTGTGTGTTACATTTGTGGTAAAAGTTCACAAGTTCAGGTAAATAAACAAATTTTATTTCTTGTCTTAGAAACTAGTTTTATGGCATTCCATTAAAATTTGATTATTTCTTTTGTTGTTTTGTTTCAAGACAGTACCCACCTGCCAGCTCACCTCTGCCTTTAATAGAATTGCAGCAGGGGTGATGGGAAGAGACAAACAGAGACAGACAGGCAGGCAGACAGAGAGACAGACAAACAGAGATACATAGAGAGATGAAGCAGTGTCTGGAAGCTCAGTCCTAAAGAATGTAGCAGACACCCTTCCCTTCTGGGAAACTAAGGGAAGCTTTTCCCTGGGAGCCACCCTTCTTTACTTTGGTTTGGATTACATAAGATTAGAAGGGTTGATGTCCATTAGCTCAGGCTCTCCTCAAATTTACTATGTAGCTGAAATTAAACCGATCTATTTGGCATCCTCCCACCTCAGCTTTCTCAAGTTTCCACAGCTGATGAATGAGAGAGCATCAGGCTCAGCCTTGAACTCCAGAGGCTGCTAGCAAAACGAAGGGCTCCAGGCAGCTAGGAAAAGGGGATCAAAGTCCACACCCTCAATGCTACACCGACTTCAACAAGGACACACACCCCAACAGTGCCACTCCCAGGGCCATGCATATACAAACCATCCCAGTCTTGGACTCAGACATCCACCTAACTCTGCATTGCAAGTGATGTGAGTACAGGTATCAAAGACCACCACTTGGCTTCAATAAATCAGTTCTGGACTATGGGTCTGGTCTAAGATTCTTCCTGTGTACAGATCTGATCCAATTTACCTACACCATCCAAATCTGAAAATGAGCAGGTGGGTGGAGACTCAATTATTGAAT
The DNA here is from genome assembly GCA_019843815.1 of Montemys delectorum. Classification (NCBI taxonomy): domain Eukaryota; kingdom Metazoa; phylum Chordata; class Mammalia; order Rodentia; family Muridae; genus Montemys; species Montemys delectorum. Next base: position 19,025 of record JADRCD010097862.1, on the reverse strand, counting down.
CAGAGGCTGACTTTGGCTGGGAGGGTGTGGCTACAAAGGGAAGGTTCAGCTGAAAGGTATATAATGAGTCATAGCAGGGAGAGGAGCTCTAGGTTGGGTCTATTGGAGCCTGGAGTCACAGACTTCCCCTGCCTGAATATGGTGATCTGTCCCCAGTGTCCTGATCAAGTAAGTCCATCAGCTCTGTCAGGATACCTCATCTCATGTAACCTAGTGTAGCCTTGTTCTCACTTGAAATTTTGTTGATATACTGTATTACTTGCTGCTTATTGTTTTTTGAAATGAGTTCTTTCTAGATAAAATTGCCTGGACTGTATCCTAGGTATTTTGTATTTTTGGATAATATCCACTTACCAGTTAGTACATACCATGCTTGTCATTTTGAGTCTAAATTATCTAACTCAGGATGATATTTTCTTGTTTCATCCATTTGCCTGTAAAGTTCATGATGTCCTGCTTTTTAGTAGCTGAATATTATTCCATTGTGTAAATGAATCACACTCTCTATATCCATTCTTTGGTTGAGGGCTATCTGGGTTGTTTCCAGCTTTTGGCCTTTAGAAATTAGGCTGCTTTAAACATATTGGAGCAGGTGTCCTTGTGGTATGGTGGGGCATCATTTGAGTATATGCCCAGTATTGGTATAGCTGACTCATCAGGTAGAAAAGTTTCCAGTTTTCTGAGGAACCACCATATTGATTTCCAGAGTGGTTGCACCAGTTTTCAATGGCTCCAGCAATAGAGGAGTGTTCCTCCTTCTCCACATCCTCATCAGTATGTGTAGTCACCTGAGTTTTTAATCTTAGCCATTCTGATTGTTGTAAGGTAGAATTTCAAGGTCATTTTAAATTTTCATTTTCCTGATAACCAAGGACTTTAAATATTTCTTTAAGTGCTTTTTGAACTTTCAAGATTTTACTATGGTTGAATTAGGGGGTGGATTGTAGAAGTTGAAGTGGAGGGTGACTCCATATGAACACCAACTGTCTCACCTAACCTGGACAACTGGAATCTCCTAGAGACTGAGCTACCTAACCAGGCAGCATATACAGGCTGGTTCAAATCACAGGAACATGTATAGGAGAGGACTGCCTGGCCTGGCTTCCATAGGAGAAGATGTTCCTAGTCACTGAGAGACTTGAAGCTGTACAGAAAGGGACTGCTATCTTGGAGGCAAAGGGAAGAGAAATTTGATGAGAAACTATGGGAAGAGGCAATGGTTCAAATGTAAATTAAAAATAAAGGGTAATAGGACTTAAATTCAAAGAGATTCTTCAACCTAGAACACCTGAGGGCTGCTTATACAGAATATCCAAGTGTGTTCTCAATTGCATCCAATTATTAATTGGGTCATTGTGATTTCTTTGGGATATTTTGTTTTATATACATTTGTTTCTGTCTTTTGAGACAGTCTCACTAAGTCTGTCAGGGTAACCTTGAATTCAAAGCACTCCTGACTGGAATTTCATATATGAGTTACTCAGGTCCCTTCACTATTGAACTTTGTGTCACTTTAGCCTGGCACTCTTTGGTGTGCTCTTAATCTCAGTAACAGGAAGGCAGAGGGAGGCTGTGAGTGTCAAAATAGCTAGGTATTATATGATCTTTAAAATTAACACACGGAGTTAGAGAGATTGGTCAGTGGTTATGAACACTGAGTGTTCTTCCAGATGTACTGTGTTTAATTCCCAGTAATTGCATGGTGTCTCACAACCATCTGTAATGGGATCTGATGCCCTCTTTGGATTTGTCTGAAGACAGGACAGTGTAATCATATTCATTAAATAAATAAATAAATAGATACATAACTAAATAAGGCAAAACAGGCAAATAAACACAAAATACCAAAAACAAATGGTATTTGCTTCTCATTGATACATAGTCTCTTATTTTCACGGAACACAGGATGTCCTCAAACTTGCAAGAAGAAAACTGCATATATATGTATGTACACATACATATCCATGTTTATATACACATACATACACATATGTTTGTGTAGGTATTGTTTATGTATATGTACATGCCTGTATATGTCTGTGAGTCTTTGTGTGCATCTGTGAGTACTTAATAGACCTTATATCCCAATCACAGCCTTCCTCACTCCTATCCTCCAATACTCTCCCTTGACTGCAACAGAAAAGCAGAGGTTAGATGGTGTCTAAGTTTGATGCCAGCCAAATTTATATAGCAAGTTTCAAAACAGCTATAGATAAGATAATGTCTAAAAGAGATAAAACAATAAAACAATATACAAATGAAAAACTGATGTATTTCTATGTGCTGATTGATACATGGCTTATTCATTTCAAGGAAGCCAGGATGTATTCAATTTTTCAGAAAGAAGCCTACCTATTCGTATTAAGTGTTCTAATGAAAAACATGAATATCACTTGAAATTAAATTTTCCACTCCTTTTTTTCTTACTTTTTTGGGGGTCTTCCATTAGTTTTTGTAGGACTCGGAATGCTGTTATTGTAACCAATTATGGCATTGAACTAGTGAGCCTCCTGCTTTCAGCATGTGGATTATGATCTCCACCACATAGTCTCTTCTTTCTAGATTCTTTATAAAGAGTTACCAACTGTGCCATTGACTACTGAAGAATTACTGACATTAGTGTGTTTTTTATTCCTACTCTCTTTAGCTTTGTATCTTGCAGAACTCAAGCTTGGAACCTTCCTAACACTTTCAAAAGGCCAGTATGGGTGATAATCAAAGATTAATGTCAATAATTAGTGTTAGAAATTTCAAAGACTTATTCCATGAACTATAGGTGTATAGAGGTTGTGGAAGTTTGGAAACTGTTTTCCTTTGCTATCTCTTAAGGCCTAGAAATCTAAGCATAGTCTATTCATCATCAAACAACTGCCTGAGCCTTCAGAGTTCCTGATTATCCCTTCCCAGTGGAATGTATTCATTCAAGCCCTGGCTGAAGTTGGATGTGGCCTTGGAGATACTTCATACCACCAGGGAGAATTGTAGATTTAAAACCAGCAAAGGGCAGACCAAGCAGTTCTGGATTAGATATGCCATGGTGGCACTGGCTGAGCAGTGGTGGAACACACATGTAATCTTATCAGTTTGGAGGCAGAGGCAGGCAAATCTCATGGAGGTTCAGGCCAGTGTGGTATATAAAGCAAGTTGCAGGACAGCCCAGATTACAGGTAGTTCTATAAAGACCCTGTCTCTAAAAACAAAGAAAACAAACCTGAGAATGATCAAATTGGTAAACTGTGTTCTCCATCATCATCAGTAGTGATCTAGTCCTCACACTTCCTTGTGTGGGCAGAAAGGCTTCCTAGTTTCTTGTCATTAATGGTATATTTTTCCCTGCTTCCCTAGGATGTGTCTTTAGAAGAAGTTACAAACGTATTCTATTCCCCACCCACCCTCCAAAAGCTGGCAATTAAGAGTCTACTGAGGGATGAGACCTTTGCAATTTCTGCTCTCAAGGACCTGACCAGTAGGTTGTTCCCAGAAGTTTTTGAGGAGGCCTTCACTGATGGACGTACAAAGATCTTGAAAGCCATGATACCTGTGTGGCCCTTCCCACACCTTTCTATAGGAATGCTGATAAAGAACTGCAACCTGGAGACTGTGAAGGCTGTGCTTGAAGGACTAGATATACTGCTTGCACAAAAGGTTCACACCAGGTAGGCAAAATGCACTGGGATTGGAGGAAGGTTCTCTGAGTGCTAAGAAGAAGCAACTAGGGACAGAGAATATTTAGCCAACCATAGATCTATCAGAAGCTTCTGATCTTCAAATCTTTCTTCATCCCACATTCAGGACTTATATTCACTGGGTGTAGAGGCTTAGAGGGATATAGAGGCTTGAGCTCAGTCTCAGCTGTCTGGGCAAATAATGGCTAATATAGAAGACAGAAAAGGGTAGACATACCAAATGAGGAATGGGTCTTTCCTGCATGCCTGAAAGGTACAAGTGGAATGAGGTTGGGATTAAGGAGCCCAGAATGAAGGGAAACAAGACATGGATAAAGATGCCCCTCTTGCAAAGAATGCTATGCATTTCTGAGCATGTGGCACTTGGGGTTTAATTCTAGGCTCAGGAAAATGTGGGGCAGTTCTGACAGCCAGAGTCCAGTAGAGCAGAGCCACTTAGAACCCTGGAGACCCACTGAGCATTTGTTCAAAGGGACAGAAGGCGTTCGGTGAATTGCTCCTGAGACCATGGCTCAGATTTCAGCCCAATCCCTCACAGCTGCTCCTGCAGGAGATGTGTGCTCTATCAGGCAGACACTGCCTCAAACTCCCAGCATTCTAGCTGGACCTTACACACAGTCAACTGACCACAAGCCGGGCATGCCACACCCCATACAATAAAAGGGGTGGTTTGCCCCCTCCTCTCTCTCTTGCTCCCTCACTCTCTCTCTTGTTCTCCCCTCTTGCTCTTACTCTTACCATCTTGCTCTCTCTCTCCCCTCTTTGCTCTCTCTCCTCTTTGCTCTTTGTTTTCTTCTCTTCTCCCTCTTCTCCTTTCTCTCTCTCTCTCTCCTTCCTCTCCTTTCCTTCTCTCCACTCAACTAGCATATTTCCCCTTTCCTACAATAAAATAACTCATTCATACATTGCCTCCTTTTTAATTAAGGCACCGTGCAGCAAACAGGCCAGCCCCGGGAGGAGAGAGAGAGACCTGGGCCTCAGCACCAGGCCCCCTGCCAGCCAGGGAGAGAGAGAGAGCCACAGCAGGCCGGGCCTGGGCCGCAACACAGGCCCCCTCACCACTTATTGGAACAGCAGGAAAAGGCAAAGTTTTGGAAGAAAGGGCTGAACTAGGAGTTGTGAAAAGAATCAGAATATAAAATGTGTCTTCTTTATCTTCTGAGAATGATATTCATTTCTCCCACAGTAGGTGCAAACTCAGAGTGCTCAATTGGAGGGATAAAGGACATGACTTGTATGGGATAGTGCCTGGATTTCATGATGGTGAAGACTTACCAGATTTCATGACAAAGAAGCAGCCAATAGAGAACAGTCCTGACAGTGAGGTGAAGAAAGAATTTAAGATCACCACTGAACTCCATCTCATAGAGGGCCGACTTGATGAGTCTGCCACATACTTGTTGCAGTGGGCCCAGCAGAGAAAAGATTCCATTCATGTATGCTGTAAAAATCTGCAGATTCACCGCTTAATCAAAGCCACATTCACAAAAATCTTCAAAATTGTACATGCAGGTTGTGTACAAGAACTTTTCCTAAGTTTTATATGCATGGAAGAATTCAGTTTTCTTAATCCCTATCTGAGACAGATGAAAAGTCTTTTCACACTCTCACTAAATCACATTATTGGTACCTTCAGTGTGGGTGATTCTGAAAAGCTTGATGAGGAAAATATATTCAGTTTGATTTCTCAACTTCCCACACTCCACTGTCTCCAGAAACTCTTCATAAATCATGTCTCTTTTATAAAAGGCAACCTGAAAGAATGCCTCAGGTAAGTAAGGACTGAGAGGGCCTAGGAGACCAGACAAAACACATCTATCTTCTTTTTTCTTGTTTTTTTTTTTTTTTAAACTAGGGAGTCTTTGATAATCTGGCTACCATAAACCTAGCACTGTTATAGGCATAGCATATCTGAGCAGATAAGATCTGTGCTAAGATATGTATGACCAGGTATAAGTATGTCTTTTATTTTTCATGTATGAAAGGTATTGAGTCCAGAAACAGGTTGAGCAGATGAGAAACATGCACCACTGGGTTTCAAGGTGAATACAGGATCACGGCCCTTGGAGGAACAAAACCTCAAGACCTCTTAAAAACAGCCCTACTAGTTGTTAAATTTTTATTTGAGACAGGTAGTGCTTCTTACATTCACCATGCTGGCCTCATATATCCATTGGTATCGTTTCCAGCCACCCCCTGAATCATGCCTATGGTGATAACCTACAGACCTCAGACTAGAAGCTTGTGAGCTATGTGAACAGATAACTGAAGGACATGTCCTAGGACTGACCTCAATATATAGTCAGTATGAGTTTGAGAGAAATGTCATCTGCTTAGCTGCCAATTATATCAACCCTTTCAACATTTGCCAAGAAACGGTCATTGTTTTGCTCTCTACCCAGGTGCCTGAAGAAGCCTTTGGTTACACTTTGCATCATTAACTGTGAACTCTCACAGTCAGACTTGGATTACCTGCCCTATTGCCTGAATATTTCTGAGCTCAAACATCTGCAACTTAGTGATATACATTTATGTGATTTATTCCTTGAGCCTCTAGGGTTTCTCCTTGAGAAAGTTAGAGATACTCTGCAAACCCTGGAATTGGAGTCATGTTTTATAGAGGATTCTCAGTTCAATGCCCTGCTGCCTGCCCTAAGTCAATGTTCTCACCTCAGTGAAGTCAATTTCTATGATAATAATGTCTCTCTGCCTTTCTTGAAACAACTTCTACACCACACAGCCAAGCTGAGTCAGCTGACCCAGGAACGATACCCTGCCCCTCTGGAGTGCTATGATGACAGTGGTGTAATACTAACATACCGATTAGAAATTTTTTGTCCTGAGCTCCTGGATATACTCAGGATCAAAAGACAGCCCAATAGTGTTGTCTTTGAAACTGCCCAATGCTCTAAATGTGGTGGGTCCTATATTTATGATCTGGAGAATCAATGTTGCATTTTTGTAGAACTACTGTAAGGTTGATTGTGAAACAGAGAAATGGAAGCTTAGTATTGGGGATTGGTGAAATCCTAAGTGAATGTCCACTGCCGTATGGAGTGTGGAAATGTCAGTCACCTCAATGTCTGAGATACACTGGAAAGTCAAGATCTTCCTGTGAGCTGGTGAATGGATCTTGTGTCTACAGAAAGTATCAAGCATTCTTTTCTCCTCTAGGAATATTGTAGTTTGAGTGTGTTAAAATAAAAGCACCGTTTTTCTGAGATTGACCACTGTGTTGACTGCATACAATGAATATGTAGACTTTCTGGATTGCTGGTATGTCCCTATAAGAGACCAGAGCCTAATCTTTCCCCGCATTTCTGTACTTCTGTCTGGTATCTTCAATCCCCATCACCATGTTAGATTTGTGTATGTCATTTTATCCCAGGAACAAGTCTCATTAATGGAACCAAATGAACATGGCTTCCCATAGAGCTCAATGTTTGAGAAAGAAATTCATATGTAATTCATTTAGATCACAGCAACTGAGTTAGATATGGAGAAACATGAGATGAGAGAACAGGTTTCTTCAGCAGTCAAGAAAATGAGGACCAAGTGAATTCCAAGGTAAGTACATTTCAGGAACTATGTCTCTATATTTAACATTTGCTGAAGACAATATTTTCAACAAAAGAATACTCAAAGCCGTGATATAAAAATAAGAAAATAATGTGACCTTAAGCAATCTAATTTATTCATACTTCCAGAACAGTTTATATGTTGACCAATAAGAACTTCACTATGTAGGCAAAGAAATAGTCCTTACACCATCATCTGGTTCCCTATGACAGTTCCTCAACTGAGAACTCCCAAACTCCATGTGTGGTACAACTTCTTTAAGGTAGTGAGGTGACTCTCAGCAGGTTGCAGAGAAGAGGATGTTCTTTATACTTATTACCACAGTCTACTACTCACTTCAGTTCTTCTCTTTGACATCCTTCTTGGCCAATGTGTCTGGATCTAATACCATGGAGCTCTGTCTCACTAGCTTGTTATGGATTTTATTTTCTTCTCTAGCTGTGGAGTGCTGAGAATAATTATTCACAACTCCATACCAGGCTACTTTCTTTTTAAAAAATGGACCAGGATGTTCTTCATGAGATTCTATGACTATACCAAGACAATTTTAAACCATGAGTTTTCTGAAAGGATGCCATAGAAAATGGAAGATATTTTGGCTGAAAGGAATGAATCATTATGTAGGAATCCTCAGAGTTAGCCCAAGATATCCTAAAACCAAGTTCTAAGCAGAAAGGAGATCTATGTGTTTCAGAGGGACAAAGGACAAGGGATAAGAGAAAAGAAAGGAGATAGAAGACAAGGGGGAAGGGAACAAGGGAGAGGGTAAAGGACTCTTTGTCGTTGGGGGCAGGTCAGGAGCAGAAGAATGTCTCTGGATAGGGAAGAATACCTAGCCTATAGACAAAAGGGATGTTATAAAGGTAAATGAGCAAGCCCCATGTGAACATGAGGTATTTAATTTGGCTTGATATCTAGGTAAACTAAAGGAAGTTTTTGATTGATGGACTATAGAGATGGGCCTTGGTACTGAATCTCAAGGGAAGGATGAGTCCAAATAAAAGCATGGACTTGGGGGCTACCTTTTGAAGTGTAATCTCATTGTTTTCAGCAAGTCATAGGGATGGGGGAGAAGAACAAAGGCTACCAGGGCCATGTTTGCCATTGTAAGGCTGGCTCCAGTTCCAACATAGTGGCAAGATAATTGTTGAGACTTAGAGTTTCAAATTAATCTACAGATCAAGACTATGTATTAACAAAATAAAACAAAACCAAAAAACCAACTTCCCCCCTCAAGTAATGTATATACAAAACACCTCACTCAACTTACTAATACAGGACTAAGTAAACAAATAAGTTTCAGCAGTGGGGAATGATTCACTGAATGGGCCCTTGACTCTCAGAATAGTGTGAATTTCTTGACTTTTATCACAAAAGGAACTCCAACAATGGAGAAAATGAAAATAATCTGAGGCAACATCCGTTTGGGTAAAAAGCAACCAATGAGAAGACAGGTTTTTATTTGAAGGTGGAGTAGACAGGGAAAATGGTGAGAGTTTAATGAGCCTTGTTCTCAGTTTTTATACACATCACGCTGTTAAAAACTATAAATAATATAAATGCGATTTTTGTAAAATGTGGTGCTTTCATTAGAGAGATATGAATATACAGAGGTTTTTTTTGAGAAATACTGTATAATACACTAAAATTTAGATTGGTATTCCATTATACATGCATGCAAGTAAAAGAGGGTATTTTCAATTACAAAGCATATATGAATGTTTAGGTATAACATTAATAGAAATAAAAATCTCAGTCACAGGGGAGTGGCTGGGTGGCAGAGACAGGATCCTCTCAGTTTTGGAGTGACGAGGTGGATTAGTGACCCTCTCTGCCCCCTCCCTGCTAGTGGAGGGCCTGCCTCCAGCAAGTGCTTAATCCATGGACTCAGGAGAGATCCAACATTTATATTGGGTGACTTTCTAAGGTGGAACCAGCCAGGAGACACAGGCTTGAGGACTCAGAGGGGAGTCACAGGGCAGCAAGGACAGGACAAGCTCTAGTCAGAGACACGAAGAACATCTAACACCAGAAATCAAGAGATGGTGAAGGGCAAATGCAGGAATCCTTCCAACAGAAACCAAGACTCCTTGGCTTCATCAGAACCTAGTACTCCCACTGCAGCAAGTCCTGAATATTCCAAAACACTGGAAAAGCAAGATTTGGATCTAAAACCATATCTCACAATGCTGATAGACAAACGTAAGAAGGACATGAATAATTCCCTTAAAGAAATACAGGAGAACACAGGTAAAGAGGTACAAACCTTTGAAGAGGAATCAAAAAAAATCCCATAAAGAATTAAAGGAGATCACAAGTAAACAAGTAGAAGCACTTAAAGAGCAAACTCAAAAATTCCTTAAGGAATTGCAGGAAAATACAAACAAACAGGTGAAGGAATTGAGTAAAACCATCCAGGACCTAAAAATGGAAATATAAACAATAAAGAAATCACAAAAAAGACAACTCTGGAGTCAGAAATCTTAGGAAAGAAGTCAGGAAACATAGATGCAAGCATCACTAACAGGATACAAGAAATAGAAGAAAGAACCTCAGGGGCAGAAGATTACATAGACAACATTGACAGAACAGTCAAAGAAAATGCAAAATTCAAAAAGACCCTAACCCAAAACATCCAGGAAATCCAGGACACAATGAGAAGACCAAACCTAAGGATGATAGGTATAGAAGAGAGTGAAGACCTCCAACTTAAAGGGCCAGTAAATATCTTCAACATAATTATAGAAGAAAACTTCCCTAGCCTAAAGAAAGAGATGCCAATGAACATACAAGAAGCCTACAGAACTCCAAATAGACTGGACCAGAAAAGAAATTCCTCCCATCACATAATAGTCAAAATACCAAATGCACAAAACAAAGAAAGAATACTAAAAGCAGTAAGGGAAAAATGTCAAGTAACATATAAAGGCAGGCCTATCAGAATTACACCACACTTCTTGCCAGAGACTATGAAAGCTAGAGGACCCTGTTCAGATGTCATACAGACCCTAAGAGAACACATATGCCATCCCAGACTACTATACCCAGCAAAACTCTCAATCACCATAGATGGAGAAACCAAAGTATTCCATGACAAAACCAAATTCACACAATATATTTCCACAAACCCAGCCCTTCAAAGGGTAATAAATGGAAAACTCCAACACAAGAAGGGGAACTACATCCTTGAAATTGCAAAAATCTAATCTTCCAACAAAACTAAAAGAAGATAGGCACTTCAACGGACTTTTAGCTCTAAGAACAAAAATAACAGGAAGCAACAATTACGTTTCCTTAATATCTGTTAATATGAATGGACTCAATTATCCAATAAAAAGACATAGGCTATCAGATTGGGTATGTAAACAGGATGCAACATTTTGCTGCATACAGGAAACCCACCTTAGTGACAAACACAGACACTACCTGTCTTAGTCAGGGTTCTCTTGAGTCACAGAATTTATGGTAGTCTCTATGTAGTAAAGGGATTTATTGATGACTTACAGTTTGTAGTCCAACTCCCAACAGTCAACTCCCAACAACAGTCACGGCAGCAGCTGTGAATGGAAGTCCAAGGATCCAGCAATTGCTCAGTCCCACAAGGCAAGCAGGCGAAGCAGAGAGAGCCTTCCTTCTTCCATTGTCCTTATATAGGTCTCCAGCAAAAAGTGTGGCCCAGGTTAAAGGTGTATGCCACCACACCTTTAACCCCAGATGACCTTGCTTGAACTTGTAGATCTTCCAGTCTTAATCTTCTAGGATTCCTAGCCACTATGCCACCATACCCTTAATCCCAGATGATCTTGAACTCATAGAGCTTTCTATGTTAATCCTATGGGATTCATAGTCACTATTCCTCAAGCTCTCCATGCCAAGATTCAGGTCAGAAACTTGTGTCTCTCAGCCTCCAGATTAGTGCCACAGGTGAGCCTTCTAATTCTGGATTGTAGTTCATTTCAGACGTAGAGAAGTTGACAACCAGGAATAGCCACTACAGTCTACCCTTTGTCAACTTGACACAAATAATATCCCATGTCCTCATGAAACAATAACAAAATCATGAGTACACCTAACATGATATTACTATTCCTCGTAAAATCGCAAACGCATTTATAAATTTACAATGTCCCTTGGGAACATTCTTTAGTGTCTCAACTTAAATACAAATTGACATTAAAGAAATTGGAAGAAAAATGTATTCTTAACAAAATAAGACAGAAGCATTCATATTACTTATAATCCTCATTTCTGCAACTGATTACGTGGCCTTAGCTGGTATTTATAACTACCTTCCTCTACTATCCATTCTGTATTTCCTTCCCCCTCAGCAAGCACCTCAGCAAGTCTTGGCTCTTTTCCTGGAGGATTGACCCATAGCTTCATTCCTGATGGGTCTGCATCCTTTGTCATCCTGCTTGGATTAGGCTGTTATAATTTCCCATTGACTTCAATCACAGGACATAGAAGTACTAAGAGATGCCCTAAGGGATCTCCTGCATTCCAGACATAATCTTGCTTACCTCCATTGTGAAGAGGAAATCCGATTTCTCCATGGTAATCTGGATCTATCACTCTTCCTAATACTGTTGTTCCCTTCTTAGCCTGTTGGTTTAAGGGCATTAGAAGCCCAAAATGACCAGGGGGAAGTCTGAGCTTCCAGTTCAATGGAATGTTTGTTGTGGCTTCTGGTAGGAGAACTCCACCCTCTAGAACCAAAACTTCTAGGCCATCAGAACCTAGAGTTGTGGGGACAGGAAGCAAAATTTTCCTAGAGGGTCACTAGGAGTGATAGTGAGTGGAACTATTTCCTTTTCCACCCCTTGATTCCTGGACCCATGGATCCTGGCTATGGGGGAAACTGTGCCATATATTGGACGCTGATTCAAAGCATATACTGCCTTCTGAAGAACTCTGCCCCAGCCCTCCATGCTGTTGCCACCTAATTGGCGCTGAAGCTGTGTCTTCAAAAGACCATTCCATCTTTCTGTCAGACCAGCAGCTTCAGGATGATGGGGAACATGGTAAGACCAGTGGATTCCATGATCATGGGCCCACTGTCGCACTTCACTGGCTGTGAAGTGAGTTCCTTGGTCAGAGGCAATAATACTGTGTGGAATACCATGATGATAGATAAGGCATTCAGTGAGTCCACGGATGGTGGTTTTGGCAGAAGCATTTCATGCAGGAAAGGCAAATCCATAACCAGAATAAGTGTCTACTCCAGTAAGAACAAAACGTTGTCCTTTCCATGGAGGAAGTGGTCCAATGTAGCCAACCTGCCACCAGGTTGCTGGCTGGTCACCTTGAGGAATAGTGCCATATCTGGGGCTCAGTGTTGATTTCTGTTCTTGGCAGATCTCGCATTCAGCAGCATCTGTAGCCAGGTCAGCCTTGGTGAGTGAAAGTCCATGTTATGGAGCTCAAGCATAACCTCCATTTCAGCCACCATGACCACTTTGTTCATGTGCCCATTGAGCAATGACAGGGATGGCTGGGGAAAGAGGCTGGCTGTCCACCGAACGGGTCATCTTATCCACTTGATTATTGAACTCTTCCTCAGATGAAGTTACCTTTTGGTGAGCATTTACATGGGACACAAATATCTTCACATCCTCTGCCCATTTGGAGAGATCTATCCACATACTTCTTCCCCAGATGTCTTTCTCACCAATTTTCCAATCATGATCATTCCAGGTCCCTGATCATCCAACCAATCCATTGGCTGAGACTTGAATTTTCGCTGTATTTCAGCCAACCTTAAAATGAGAGCTTCAGCTTGATTTTCTGCGGCTTGAACTCTATGGCTGCTGGAGAGAAGACTATCTTCAAGGACACACTTAGCAACTTTTAGATCGTTTACTTTTATCTGGAGCCTTTTGATTTTATCACACAACTCCTTATTTTCCTTCATCATTTTTTCTTGAAATTCCTTATTTTCCTTCATCATTTTTTCTTGAGATGCTAAGAGCAACCAACCAACAAAATCATTTTCCGATTTCTTCCCCATCTTGTGGAAAGCTTTGTACACCGAATCCCCTAATTCATCAGGATAATCAAGGGCATTAGCTTCTTTGAGCTTGGAATATAGTTGTGACCATGAGTCTCCAGTATTCTCTGAGTGCCCAGGAGGGAGAGAATTTGGAGTAGTTGATGGAGCTGATGGATCCTCAAGCTGCCTCCAGAATTTTAAAAGTTCATCCTTATACTTCTGCTCCTCTAGAACCACTCCAGGTACCAATATGTCTCTATGAACTCTATCAGGGTTCTCTAGAGTCACAGAATTTATGGTAGTCTTTATGTAGTAAAGGGATTTACTGATGACTTACAGTTTGTAGTCCAACTCCCAACAGTCAACTCCCAACAACAGTCACGGAAGCAGCTGTGAATGGAAGTCCAAGGATCCAGCAATTGCTCAGTCCCATAAGGCAAGCAGGTGAAGCAGAGAGAGCCTTCCTTCTTCCAATGTCCTTATATAGGTCTCCAGCAAAAAGAGTGGCCCAGGTTAAAGGTATATGCCACCACACCTTTAACCCCAGATGACCTTGCTTGAACTTGTAGAACTTCCAGTCTTAATCTTCTAGGATTCATAGCCACACCCTCAATCCCAGATGATTTTGAATTCATAGAGCTTTCTATGTTAATATTCATAGCCACTATTCCTCAAGGTCTCCATGCCAAGATTCAGGTCAGAAACTTGTATCCCTCAGCCTCCAGATTAGTGCCACAGGTGAGCCTTCTAATTCTGGATTGTAGTTCATTTCAGACATAGTCAAGTTGATAACCAGGAATAGCCACTACACAACCTCAGAATAAAGGGCTGGAAAACAATTCTCCAAGCCAATGTTCCCAAGAAAAAAGCTGGAGTAGCCATTATAATATCAAATAAAATTGACTTTTACCCTAAAGTGATCAAAAAAGATATGGAGGGATACTTTATATTCACCAAGGTAGGATCTACCAAGAGGAACTCTCAATTCTGAACCTCTATGCTCCAAATGCAAGGATATCTACATTTATAAAAGAAACTTTACTAAAGCTCAAAGCACATATTACAATGCACACAATAGTAGTGGGAGATATCAACACCCCACTCTCTGCAATGGAGATATCATGGAAACAGAAACTAAACAAGGACACAGTGAGATTAGCAGAAGTTATGAAACAGATGGATTTAACAGATATCTATAGAACTTTTTATCCTAAAACAAAAGGATATACCTTCTTCTCAGCACCTCATGGTGCCTTCTCCAAAGCTGACCATATAATTGGTCACAAATCAGGCTTCAACAGATACAAGAAGATTGAAATAATTCCTTGTATCCTATCAGTCATCATGGACTAAGGCTGCTCCTCAATAACAACATAAACAATAGAATGCTCACTTACACATGGAAGCTTAACAATACTCTACTCAATGATAACTTGGTCAAGGAAGAAATAAAGAAAGAAATTAAAGACTTTCTAGAGTTTAATGAAAATGAAGCCACAATATACTCAAACCTATGGGACACAGTGAAAGCAGTCTTAAGAGGAAAACTCATAGCTTTAAGGGCCTCCAAAAAGAAACTGGAGAGAGTGTACACCAGCAATTTGACAGTACACCTGAAGGTGCTAGAACAAAAAGAAGCAAATTCAGCCAAGAGGAATGAAAGACAGGAAATAAACTCAGGGCTGAAATCAAGCAAATAGAAACAAAAAGAAATATACAAAGAATCAACCAAACCAGGAGCTGGTTCTTTGAGAAAGTCAACAAAATAGATAAATCCTTAGCCAGACTAATTAGAAGGCACAGAGATAGTTTCCTAATTAGCAGGATCAGGAATGAAAAGGGAGACATAACAACAGACACTGAGGAAATCCAAAATATCATGAGATCCTACTAGAAAAGTCTATACTCAACAAAACTGGAAAACCTGGATGAAATGGACAAATTTCTAGACAGATACTAGGTATCAAAGTTAAACCAAGATCAGATCAACCATCTAAACAGTCTCATATCTGCTAATGAAATAGAAACAGTCATTAATAGTCTCCCAACTAAAAAAAGCCCAGGACCAAATGGATTTAGTGCAGAGTTTTATCAAACCTTCAAAGAATACCTAATACCAATACTTCTCAAACTATTCAACAAAATGGAGAAATTAGGGAAACAAAACCCTCCACAATAGTTACAAATAATATAAAATACCTTGGTGTAACTCTAACTAAGCAAGTAAAAGATCAGTTTGACAAGAACTTCAAGTCTCTGAAAAGGAAATTTAAGAAGATTTCAGAAGATGGAAAGATCTCCCATGCCCGTGGAGTGGCAGGATTAATATAGTAAAAATGGCCATCTTACTGAAGGCAATCTACAGATTCAATGCAATCCCCATCAAAATTCCAACTCAATTCTTCACAGACTTAGAAGGAACAATTTGCAAATTCATCTGGAATAAAAAAAAGACCCAGGATAGCCAAAACTATTCTCAATGATAAAGGAACCTCTGGTGGAATCACCATCCTGGATCACAAGCTGTACTACAGAGCAATTGTGATAAAAGGTGCATGGTATTGGTACACTGAGAGGCAGGTAGATCCATGGAAAAGAATTGAAGACCCAGAAATGAACTCATGCACCTATGGTCACTTGATCTTTGACAAAGGATCTAAAACCATACAGTGGGAAAAAAGATAGCATTTCAACATTTGATGCTGGCTCAACTGGTGGTTAGCCTGTAGAAAAAATGCAAATAGATCCATTCCTATCTCCTTGTACAAAGTTCAAGTCCAAGTGGATCAAGGACCTCCACATCAAACCAGGTACATTGAAACTAATAGAAAAGAAAGTGGGGAAGAACTTCGGGCAAATAAGCACAGGGGAAATTTTCCTGAAGAGAATGTCAATAGCTTCTGCTCTAAGATCAAGAATTGACAAATGGGACCTCATAAAGTTGCAAAGCTTCTGTAAGGTAAAAGACACTGTCAATAGGACAAAGCAGCAACCAACAAATTGGGAAAAGATCTTTACCAACCCTATATCTGATAAAGGGCTAATATCCAATGTATACAAAGAACTCAAGAAGTTGGAATCTAGAGAACCAAATAACCCTATTAAAAATGGGGTACAGTGCTAAACAAAGAATTCTCAACTGATGAACACCAAAAGGCTGAGAAACATCTAAAGAAATGTTCAACATCCTTAGTCATCAGGGAAATGCAAATCCAAACAACTCTGAGATTCCACCTCACACCAGTCAGATTGGCTAGGATAAAAGACTGAGGTGACAGCACATGCTGGAGAGGTTGTGGAGAAAAAGGAACACTACTTCATTGCTGGTAGGATTGCAAACTGGTACAACCACTCTGGAAATCAGTGTGGTGGTTCCTCCAGAAATTGGACATAGTTCTACAATTGGACCCAGCTATACCACTCCTGGGCATATACTCAAAAGATGCTCCAACATTTAATAAGGACACATGCTCCACTATGTTCATAGCAGCATTATTTACAATAGCCAGAAACCGGAAACAATCCAGATGTCCCTCAACAGAGGAATGGATACAGAAATTGTGGTACATCTACACAATGGTGTACTACTCAGCTATTAAATACAATGAACTTATGAAATTCTTAGGGAAATGGATGGATATGGAGAATATCATTCTGAGTGAGGTAACCCAACCACAAAAGAACACACATAGTATGCACTCTCTGATAAGTGATTATTAGCCCAGAAGTTTGGAATACAAGAAGAACAACCCACAAAACACAAGAAACTCAAGCAGAAGGAAGACCAAAATGTGGACATTTCATTCCTTCTTAAAAAGGGAAACCAAATACCCACAGAAGGAGTTGCAGAGACTAACTATGGAACAGAGACTGAAGGAAGGACAAGTCAGCCTCCTGAGAGGCTCTGACAATACCTGACTAATACAGATGTAGAGGCTCACAGCCATTCATTGAACTGAGTACACGGTCCCCAATGAAGGAGTTAGAGAAAAGACCTATGGAGCTTAAGGGTTTGAAGCCCTTTAGAACAAACAACAATAAGAACTAACTAGTACCCTCAGAGCTCCAAGGGACTCAACCACCAACCAAGGACTATACATAGTGAGGCTGATTGTTCTGGCAGCATGTGTATAGTAGAGGATTACAAAGTCAATCATCAATAGGAGGAGAGGGCCTCGGCCCTGTGAAGGTTCCATGCCACAGTGTAGAGGAATGCTAGGACCAATAAGTGGGAAAGGGTGGGCTGGCAGGCATGGGGATGGAGGAGGCAAAGGGGGTTTGTTTTTGTTGTTTTTGTTTGTTTGTTTGTTCTTTTGGAGGAGAAACTGGAAAAGGAGAAATTTACATGTAAAGAAAGAAAATATCTAATTAAAAATAAAAAAAGAAATAAAAATCTCTGTCAAAAAGAAAAAACAAAAAAGAATGGAAGTTGATCGGATGTATTTGAAACTGTCTTATAGGCTATGTGTGGTAACACATGCCATTAGTCCCATTACTCTGCAGGAAGATGCCCATGAACATACAAGAAGCCTATAGAACTCCAAATAGACTGGAACACAAAAGAAATTCCTCCCGCCACATAATAGTCAAAACACTAAATGCACAAAACAAAGAAAGAATACTAAAAACAGTAAGGGAAAAAGGTCAAGAAACATATAAAGGTAGGCCTATAAGACTTACACCAGATTTCTCACCAGAGACTATGAAAGCTAGAAGATCGTGGGCAGATGTCATACAGACCCTAATAGAACACAAATGCCAGCCTAGACTACTATACCCAGCAAAACTCTCAATCACCATAGATGGAGAAACCAAAGTATTCCTTGACAAAACCAAATTCACACAATATGTTTCCACAAATCCAGCCCTTCAAAGGGTAATAAATGGAAAACTCCAACACAAGAAGGAGAACTACATTCCTGAAAAAGCAAAAATGTAATCTTCCAACAGAACTAAAAGAAGATAGAGACATGAACGCAATGCCAGCTCTAACTACAAAACTAACAGGAAGCAACAATTACTTTTCCTTAATATCTATCAACATCAATGGACTCAACTCACCAATAAAAAGACATAGACTATCAGATTGGGTACATAAACAGGACCCAACATTTTGCTGCATATAGGAAACTCACCTCAGTGACAAAGACAGACACTACCTCAGAATAAAAGGCTGGAAAAAAATTCTCCAAGCCAATGGTCCCAATAGAAAAGCTGGAGTAGTCATTTTAATATCAAATAAAATCGACTTTCACCCTAAAGTGATCAAAAAAGATAAGGAGGGACACTTTATATTCATCAAAGGTATGATCTACCAAGATGAAGTCTCAATTCTGAACATCTATGTGCCAAATGCAAGGGCATCTACATTCATAAAAGAAACTTTACTAAAGCTCAAAGCACACATTACAATGCACACAATAGTAGTGGGAGATTTCAACACCTCACTCTCTGCAATGGACAGATCATGGAAACAGAAATTAACAAGGACACAGTGAGACTAACAGAAGTTATGAAACAGATGGATCTAACAGATATCTATAGAACTTTTTATCCTAAACCAAAAGGATATACCTTCTTCTCAGCACTTCATGGTACCTTCTCCAAAATTGACCATATAATTGGTCACAAATCAGGCCTCCACAGATACAAGAAGATTGAAATAATCCCTTGTATCCTATCAGATCACCATGGTCTAAGGCTGCTCCTCAGTAACAATATAAACAGTAGAATGCCCACATACACTTGGAAGCTTAACAACACTCTACTCA
>JADRCD010097807.1:0-26163 GCA_019843815.1 Montemys delectorum | reverse complement strand
AAAAAGCAAAAGTATAATCTTCCAACAAAGCTAAAAGAAGATAGCCACATGAATGGAATTCCAACTCTAACAACAAAAATAACAGGAAGCAACAGTTACCTTTCCTTAATATCTTCTAATATCAATGGACTCAATTCCCCAATAAAAAACATAGACTATCAGATTGGGTACGTAAATAGGACCCAACATTTTGTTGCATACAGGAAACCCACCTGAGTGACAAAGACAGACACTACCTCAGAATAAAAGGCTGGAAAACAATTCTCGAAGAATTTACTGCAATGACTTATAGTCTGTAGTTCAACTGATCCAACAACAGGCAGCTGTGAATGGGAAGTCCAAAAATCTACTAGTTCCTTAGTCCATGAGGCTAATTGTTTCACCTGATCTACTATATAATGTAGAATCCTGAAGGGTAGGTTCCAACAGATATGCTGGCAAATAAGTGCAAGCAGGTAAAGAAGGGTGAGTCTTCTTTCTTCCAATATCTGTATGTAGGCCCCCAGCAGAAGGTATGGCTCAGATTAAAGGTGCGTACTACCATGCTTGGATCTGGAATATGCTTTGTCTCAGGCTGACCTTGAACTCATAGATGTGCTTGCCTCAGTTTCCT
Source organism: Montemys delectorum (assembly GCA_019843815.1). Lineage (NCBI taxonomy): Eukaryota > Metazoa > Chordata > Mammalia > Rodentia > Muridae > Montemys > Montemys delectorum. The sequence goes on along the minus strand of JADRCD010097807.1, from coordinate 25,550 downwards.
GGGATTAAAGGCCTGTATTACAATTCCTGGGTCTAAGCTTTTCATAGCCATTATGACTCAAGATCTCCACATCAAGATCTGGGTCAGAAGACTGTCTTCCAGCTCCAACATCTGCATCACATGTGTGCCCTCCATTTCTGGATTGTAGGTTATTCCAGATATAGTCAAGTTGACAATGAGGAATTAAAGTAATTGTATGTAATAATTTAAAACTGTTGAAAAATCCCCAAGATAAATAATTTAAAAGAAGGAATAAAAGATTTTTTGTGTGACTAGTGATGTCAGTGCTTTCAGTTCATAGTAATTTGAGTCTATTGCTTCTGTACCCATGTATCCTGTGAGGCAGAATACTGGAGAATAGTATCTCACTTAATTGGAGCCAAGAGGCAAAGAAAATGAGAACAATGGATGAGGCAGAAGTTACTCTCTTTAAAGGCATACTCTTAGAAACTTATCTTTCTCTGACTAGTTTCCATCTTTTATGAGTCCCTTCAGCTGTCATGTCATCAATAGATTAGTACACTGATCGAGTTCTTTCAAGACTCGATCCAATAACATTAATACCAACACCAAATGGAGACTAAAGCCTTTAATAAACTCACAGTTTATGAGACTAGTTCATATCCAAACCCTAGTAACAACGCTGGTCTTCTGCATACATGTGGAGCTTCCAAAAATAAGCAGTGAGTGTGTTTTTATAAGTGATTTCCACTACTATAGTTACATTTCAGTTGCTACATTTCTTTCTGGTTCTTATCTACCCTGTAATAGCTACTGCCCTTGAAGCAGTTTACTGGAGTCTCATTATAATTTATATTTGGTTATCTTTTAGAAGATAGTTAGTATCTGTGCCTAGCATCCTATTTTACTGAAATATCTCATTTTGCAGTGTCAGAGTAGTGTTGGGGTCTTCATGAATATGGAGAAAATGATTGAATACTCTTACATATATTTACTTTATTCTTTAGTTTAAGCATTATTGTCAACTTCAGTGGATTTAGAATGACCTAGGAGACATTCCTCTATGACATGCCTGCCATAGTCTTCCCATGAATGATTTACTAAGGAAGAAATACCAACCAGAATATGGGTAGCTCCATCCTATATGATTTGTTCTTGAATAAAGAGGGAAATAGCAGTCTTCTGTGACAACCCCACTCTCAATTCTAGTCAAGAGAACTCTTAAAAATTATGTAAGGATGCTGAAGTGTAACTCTCCACAATTTATGACATCTGGAGGGTACATGTGGGGAATTTGTAGAGGAATTTTAATTCAACATTGTGACCGCTCTGGCAAAGGATCACATTCAAAGACCTTTTATGTCTGTGATCTGCCTGGAATACAGACATACCCTTAGTACAGACAATTAATACCTGTGACTGGAATACAGTCATGCCCTTAGTACACAACTTTAACCCCTAACAATGAAGGTGAGTTAGCTTATAGAAGGAAGCACCCATTTTTAAAAGTGATGTCTAATTGAGTGGCAGACAATGTGATGAGTAAGAGAAAGATTTGACAGAATGAGTCAAGGATAGGATATACCCAACTCTCACAAGAACAACACAGGAAAGAAAGGCTCCTTAAAAGCGGAATAGAGTCACTTCAGTTCATGGAGTCAGTTAAGTCAGTTTTGTTTGTGCAGTTCCTTTTAGTTCAGTTGAGTATAGTCAAAGTCAGTGTAGTGGAGTTTAGTTTGGCTGAGTCAGTTCTATTCCCTGCACTTAGTGCAATGTAGTTCAGTTTGTGTAAAGCAGAAGCAGTATTACCAGTACAGCTTTACAGAGACACAGATGAAGACAGGATGAGCCAGAGAATAAGGAACCTGAAGATTAGAACACATACCAAAGTTATTTTGAGGTCAAGCAGAGCAAATCAGAGAAGCTGAGAAAAGTCAGATCGAATTGAGCCAGAACAGCTGAATTGAACCAGCTAGCCATAGTTCAGAAAGACCTAGAAATGGTGAGCTCTTCAGAAGTAGGTGAATAAAGTTTACTTTTACAGGGAATCAGTTTTCTTTAAGGGGCTGGTCACTGGGAGTTTGATCATGTTCCAGTGAACATGATCAAACATGATATGAACAACACAAATTGGACCTCCTCCTCCTCCTCCTCCTCCTCCTCCTCCTCCTCCTTCTTCTTTGAACAAAAGACCTCCATAGAATTTCTCTGTATTAATATATTTTTCAAGATAATCTAATATAAACTATATGTTACCATATTCCCTAACTCATAGTGAAGCTAAGGATATGTCTCATTTATTAAGTAGCATAAATGAAATTTCACCTGGCAGTTCATAGCATAATAGTAATTACATAATTTTCACCTACAATGAAATGAAGGAATATTGTGTCTAAAAGCTGACTGCACTCCTGATATCAAGAGAGAAAACCAGAAGTACTTGAAGAGATGGGAAATTTTGTCCATTGTATAGATTCATTAAATATTTTAAACATTATTAATACATGATAGGCTATTCTCTTATTTGAATTAGCAGTAATACTCTAACATAATTATAGTAGTATAACTACCATTTCAGGTGTCAATTAATGTGTAATAAGCAGGTTGAACCCTGACTATTACCTAAAGTGGGATAGAAGCCTCTTAGCCATTTGGTTAAGTATTTATAAGAAACTGATATAACTTTCAAAAGCTTTAATAGGTACTTGGTCAAGTTTTAGTATCTATCTTCCCTATATTGAAATTTGCTTAGAATTGTATACCACCATTATTGTGTATACATGAACAAATGTTAGTTAGCGAACCAATTACAGAATGAAGAATGTCACCAAAGTCAAACTTGGGGAGCCATTGAATTTTATTCAAGTGGGGATTACTTCTAGGAACAGAAATAGTCCAAGATAGATATCACCAAAAGCCCACCCCAACAAAGGTGACAGCTTACAAAAGCTGGAGACCTGGAACAAAATGAACAGATTAGGGATATTCTTTACTGGTGGGTCAGTTGGTCTGAGTCTCTTCCAAGTAGCTTGGCTAGATTCTTCCTTTTCCTGGCTACTTTTCTTCTCACAGCTTCTTTCAGGCTGCTGATTAAGGGCTTCTTCTAAGCAGCCCACCTTGTTTTAGAGTCTTCTAAGCAGATCAGTGTGTCTGAAAATGACTCTCAGTATTTTTTACTGCCTCTGAGTACCTCAAGAGCACTTGAGGTGGAAGGAGTCGAGTTAATCTGGTCAGTTTCAAAGACTTCCTGAAGTGATTTTGAATTGTCTACTTCCTGTCTTAATGAGCATCCCTGCAGGATGAAATGTTTTACCTCCCCTATTAATCCTGTTGTTTCACCTCCTTGTAAGTATCTTATTTTAAATATACTTTTGTTTTACTTCCCCTTTCTCATCTTATATCTTAAGAAATTTCCCTTTAAGTTTGAAGGTTTTATCTCCAGAGGAAATTGCTACCCAGCAACTAGTCTGAGCTAGCCAGTCCCTGATGCAGCTAATAGAGCATGCTGTGTCTGTTCTGGGCCTAACAGTAGGAAGATCAGCAGCTTCCAACATGCTACCATGTCAGGTTTCAATAATCTGCTAAGGGATTAAATGGAGAAACTCTGAAATGCCATCCAGAGTGGTAAAGGTCACATCGAACTATCCTTGGCAAGATGCTAGGAATATGAGTCAAGCTATCTTGGACCCTACACACCAAGTCAAGTCACAAATATAACACCATCAAGTGATTCCAGGTGATAACATGTCAAACAGAAAAGTCACCCAGTAAAACAGTTGTTTTTGTTTATTTTTTTGTTGTTGTTCTCTTCTTCTCCTTCTCCTTCTCCTTCTCCTTCTCCTTCTCCTTCTCCTTCTTCTTCTTCTTCTTCTTCTTCTTTTACTTTTCCTCCTCCTCTTCCTCCTCCTCTTCTTCCTCCTCCTCCTTCTTCTGGGTGAAGGACTCACAAGGGTCAGAGGTGGACCTGGGAGGACTGGGAAGTGACTATGACTGGAGTTTCATTATATGAAATTCCAAAGTAATCAATAGACATTATATAAAAATATAAAATCATAAGATAAAATACAATGATAATTAGATGTTGCTAATTTGCTAGGATACACCTGGTTAACTGGAATATAATTGTTATCAGGTATTTAGTAAGAAATAATTAACAATAGAAATAAACACTTGTGTTCTTTATAGTTCAGTGAATGTAGACTTAAGCATTATCTGTATATAGTTCTCATTACAGATATTTTCTACAGTTATTCTAAACACTTGTGTTTATTACTTAAGTTTGAGAAATCAACTCTCTAAGCAATGTTTAATATGAGCTGAATAAAGCTGATCAGACTTAATAAAGCATTGTGTCCAAGGAAAACAAATTCACCCAAGATTTAGAGACATTGTTTTTAGTGTTTCTGGAAGAGGTACCAAAGGGGTGACAATTAAGAATGAACTCTCAACTTTAATTAAATGTAGTGAGTTATACACAAAGAAAAGACATGAAAGCAAGAAGAGGACCTCTTGTGAAGGAGAGATTCATCAGGATTAGGAAGGGAACAAGAGACAATAATGGTGGGAATATTATCAAAGCATATTATGTATGTATCAAATTGTAAAGGAATAGCAATGTTTTTAAAAAGATCTCTAATATTCAAGGAAAATCCCACTTATGAGAAATTGAATTAAATTAAACTTGTAATTGAAATATGACTTGTTTGTAAATGTCTATATTGTATCCAATACTTCTAGACTATTGGGTTTTTTTTGATATTGTTGTATATACATTTGAGTTCAAGAAGATGCTTACAGAAGGAGGGAGTTAACACAGAAACCCCAAACTGGTCAAGATACAGAGAATAAGAGACTGTAAAGTGTTGAACCCTAAATGGGGCATATATAATCATGCTCTTCCCCACAAGGCCCAGGGATCATTATGGATGTGGGAGCAGAGAGATTGTAATGGTGTCACACATCAAGGAAATCGTTTTTCCCCCAAGACATACAGGACAGTTGGGCACGTGATCTCACAGTGACTGTGACAGCATGCATAAGTTCAAGCCAGAAAAAAAATCATAGCATGGAGGGAGGTATGTACAGAATTGCACCTTGAGCTGAGGTATTTCATAACTTCTGGGGGACTGAGGGAGATTTATTTTTCTTTAATGATGGGACTTCTGGTAGGCTGACCATGTACTAGAACAGATTCCATTCTGAAGAATGGTTAGGCAACAAAATCTCGACCCGAAGGGTGGGGAAAGCTTGAATTTGGGTGGGAGGGGAGGGTAGAGATGGGGGATATGAGAGAAATTGGAGGACAAGGATAAATGTGATAAAAATATATCATATGAATTCTCAAAGAACTCAAAATATATTGAAAATAATTTATACAATATTAAAAAGAATGAGATCACTTAAAATGTCATTTCATACCCTCCTTTCTGATCTTCTATTTGTTAGGTGTGCACTCCTAATAAAATGATCTCAAGTCAGTGTTCAGTAAATCCTGGATGCTTCAACACCTCAACCTCCTTCCATGAAGACCAAAACTTTCATATGTCAAGTTGTGGGGAGGACAAAAAAGGGAGCTGACCATTCAAAAATCATATTGAGGCAAAAGATTTGGAAAAATTCAAAGTATTTAATTTACACAGAAGCAAAGCTGTCATCTCTTTGGTGTAAACTCAGGGTGAGCACTTGGCTATCTGCCTGTGAGGAGTGGAGGTGGCTTTTGTGAGGATGAGGGATTTCATATAGCCATATATCTCATTGAAACTAGGAATGACTATTAGAAAAACAAACAAACAAGCAAATAAACAAAACAAAACACATGAGAAACAATGCACAAGCAAAGTCTTCTGCCATATTGTAGAACTTTGGGGGATGCTTGCTCCACCCAACTACTGTTGGCTTCACTTTTCCAGTTTTAAATTCCCAAGTCAAAAGCACCAAAACAAAATGAAATGACATAGCACAGCTTCTCTTTGATGTCACTCACGATTTCCCTCTCGGCTTTGGTTGTGAAGCTTCAGACGCACTCAGTCAGGAACTTCATGAGGTGGTATGTCAGGTCCCAGCCAGCCCAGTCCAGAAAAAGGATGGCATGAGGGAGAGCCTAGTTCTCATAGATGCACACAAGTGTTGGTGACTCTACCTCTGGAGTTCATCCCAGTGTCAGTTGTATGACTGGAGGCATACAGACATAACACATCCTGGATGGCTATGTACATAATTAGGGTATTGAAGGTCTCAAACATAATCTGGGTCATCTCATCACAGTTGGCCTTGAGGTTCAGTGGGGCTCCATGATCAGCACAGGGTGATCCTCAGAAGCCACACACAGCTTGGTGTAGAGGTGTCATGCCAGATCTTCTTCATATTGTCCCAGTTGGTGATAATGCCATGATTAATGGAGTACTTCAGGGCCAGAATGCCTCTCTTGCTCTGGGCCTCATCATGCACATAGGTGTTCTCCTGGCCCAAGTCCACTATCATGTCCTGGTGCCTAGGGTGGCCCACAATGGGGGAGAAGATGGCCTGGGGAACTTTGTTACCTGTGAAACCAGCTTTGCACATGCTAGAGCTGTTGTCAACAATAATTACAGCAATATCATTATCTGTGGTAAACCTGTGGCAGGTGTGGGCAGGTGACAGATGAGGTGTAAGAAGCCTATGTTAGCAGGGGGACATGGACTGGCTTCCCTCTGATATCGTACAGAGCATGAAACAGTCTTCCATTTCTGTGTACATCCCTAAAATCCCTCAAGTCCTTGATGTTTATTTTGGCCTGTTAGTCTTCATTTTCTCTTTCTCTTGTTAGGTGTAGTTTTACCTCTTACAAGTGATTATCTTTCCCAAATCAAGAATTTGTCCATTGTCTTACTCAATTTCATATCTGTGGTACCATGTTCTTTCATTACTGTGACAAAATACCTGACACATAGAAGGGAAGGATTTCTTTTGGCACATGATTTCACTGTATGGTCCTCTTGATCCATTGCCATGAGTGAGTGGCGAGGCAGAACATTCTGGTGATGAAAGCATGCTATGGAAGAAAGTATCATACCTGAATGGGGATGGGACTTGGACTTGGGGAAGGGATGGAATGTGAAAGAGGATGAATAAAAGAGTTAGGGTGTTAAAGAGCCAGAGAGTGGGAGAGAGAGAGGATCTCTTTCAGGACATTCCCCTATCAGCCTACTTCCTCTAACTAGACATCAGCTCTGAAAGTTTCCATAACGTAATAATATCATCAGATTAGGAACCTATTGGTTAGTGAGGCCAGAACTCTAATGATGTAATCCCCTGAGCATTTTATGAGGGATACTTCATATTCAAGCCAGGACAGTGGTTATGGATATTGCCCTTTTCTAGAAATAAAAGATTAAGAGGTTAATTTTTATTTTTATTTTATTTCAGGGCAAAAAAGGCTTTGAGACAGAGTCTTCTCTGTTGATCAGACTGGCATCAAATGACAAGTATTCTTCCTGTTCCTGCCACCCAATCGCTGAGGTTACAGACATGCAGTACCACATTCAGCTTAGAGGTTAATGTTATTTACTTATATATTTATATTAGATATTTTCTTTATTTACATGTCATATGATATCTCCTTTCCCAGTTTTCCCTCCAATAAAATAAAATAAAATAAAATAAAATAAAATAAAATAAAATCAAAACAAAAACAACAACAAGAACAAACCCCTGTTCCCTCCCCCCTCCCCTTGCTCACCAATCCACTCTCTCCTGCTTCCTGGCCCTGACATTCCCCTACAATGGGGCATAAAGAGGCTAGTGTTTTTTAACATAACCCAAGAGGTGGCATAGCACAAATTCAAACCTTTGAAGTATCTGTTCTGGAAAATACAAAGAAAATCTTTTGGATGAATACTATAGTTTGAAAGAAATATGGTTTTGACTACTTGCTTTGGCAAAATACAACATTCATAATTTTAACCAATTTTAAGTATGCATCCTACTGAAATTAATTATGTATAAAAGGATATGAAACTACAGTTACCTATTTCCAAAATTTTTCATCTAAATGAATTTCATAATCACATTCCATAGCAACTCATAACTTTCTGACCACAGCCATTGTATTAATAATAATTTATAATCTGATTTTTAAATGTTTCCTTTTGTGACTGTGTGTCACTTATTTTGACAGAAGGTGTATCATTGGCTTGAAACTAGACTGAGTGTCTGGCTATTGAACCCCAGTAATTTGCATGATTCCACCTCCACAATCTCAGATTATTAGCATACAGCATCATGCCTGGCTTACTTTCTTTTTTTTTCTTATGTGGAATTTTGGAGAATGAAACTTTACCCCCAATGCTTACAAAGCAAGCAATTTACTGACTGCGCTATCAGCTTTACCCTAATCTCTATTCTTTCCACATGGATGTACCTATTCCAGATATGACACTTAAGTAGAACTATTGTCCTTTTGCGTGTACCTTATTTTACTTAACATGGTATTTTTTAGGTTTATCTACATTGTAGCCTGTATTCATTTTGTTGTTGCTATAATAAAACATCCTGATAAAAACAGCTTTAAGAGTGAAAGAATTTATTTTGGTTCAGTTCTAGAATTGTAGAGTTCATTGTGGTGGGGGAGACATATTAAGAGACAGGATAGGTATGGAGATAGGAACAGAGAAGCCTGGATAATGATTGAAACTACATGCTGGAAACAGAAAGAGAATAGCAAGTGGAGCCAGGCAATAGAACCTCAGTTTCCCCCAAATGATGGGCACATTTTAGGAGGCTTCTTCAATCTGTCTTTAGTATTATTTATCACTCCTTATACTCCTGCCTCTACTGTAGTCTCTGCTTCCCCATTTCAATTAAATCCTTCTTATTTCTTGCTCCATTACTCTCTTTTAATCCTTTTATATAACAGTGTGTTCTATCTCCCCTCCCTAAAGAGGTCCTTCTCATAGCCTCTTAGTAATTTCCTGACCTCTATGAGTATTCCTAATGGAATATTCAAATTTGAAGATTGGAAGCTAACATTGTAAAAAACATGTGACTTTTGTTTCTCCAGGTGATATAACCCAGACCCAAATATTTAGTCACACATTTTATAGTGTCATTTGTAAGTACATGCACCACATTTTCAGTATCCATTTACTAGTTGATAGTCATCTGGGTTGTTTACATTTCCAGATATTTGTGAGTGTAGCAACAATGAAGATGGATGAGCAGGTTTCTCTAGAATTGAGTCCTTTCTTAGATTCTGATTTCCTTACTTCATTTATAAGTTTGTTTGAGTCCTCCCACGTTCATTGAGCCTTTTGAAAAGTCACCCTTTGTAATTGTTTTCTAGCTTTCTAGATATATTAGTAAGTATAAATATAATTTTACTTATACGTATGTTTTCAGAGCACTGAGCAACCAATTTGTATGATCTTGAGAAGACCACCTCTCCCACTCCCGCATTCCTCAGCTGCCTATAGTTACTTGTGTAGGTTGAGCCCTTATGAGCTCCCCTCGCCTCCGTCTACATTGGCATGTTCTTTAGTATCCTCTTTGTTCAGCTCATGTTTAGGTAGTAGTGTTAGTGAGACTTAATGGGTGTAGCTTCTGACATCCCTAGGAGACATAGTCTCATAGCAAACTACCCAGTCCTCTGACTCTTACAATCTTTCCAACCTCTTTTGCAATGTTACTTGAGCCCTAGACATGGAGTTTTTTTCCTTAACATGTATCCATTTAGACTGGCCTCCACAACTCTGCATTTTGATAGGTTATGATTTTCTGTAGTGGTCTCTGTCTATTGCAATGGGGTTTCCTTGATAGAGGTAGGGGTGAAGACTACACTCATCTGAGGGTATAATCACAAATGCTTATTGATAACCCTTAATTTCTTTTGCTTTCTTCCTTCTATCTTTCCTTTCTTGCTTTTTTGGATAGCATTTTGCTATGTAGTCTAGACTGCCCTTGAACTCAAGTTCTCCCTTCCTCTGTCACCTATGTACTGAGAATAATGGCATAAACCATCATTCTTGGTTGCTTTGGATTTCTTACCAACTTCTAGCTTTGTCCCAAAGTAGGGCCTTTGGGTTTTGCCAATAATATCTTATTTTCCCTTTCAATAAAGGCAACATAAGTCTTCTCTAAGGGTTTACACTTGAAATAGTTTCCTTTTTCTCTTATATTCCAGAAGTATTTTTGTTGTAGTTGTATTAGAGAGTGTATCAACTCCTCCTTTGATTTATTTAAATAAATGTCCATGTCTCTTCATGGACAGTGATTCCCTGCAGGGAAGGTACTACCTTAATTCTTCTTTTCTTATTCATCACCAGCCTTTGGAACTCTGATAATACTATGAGAATTGGTTTGACTAGGTTTTTGACATTTATTTTAAACTCCTAAATGAAATATTTGAAAATGTATATGTCTATAGGGTACCATTTAATGTATATATTTGTGTGTTAGAATGTGTGCGTTTATGTGTATGTTTGTGTATGTGTGTGTGTGTGTGTGTGTGTGTGTGTGTGTGTGTGTGTGAGATGTTTAAATCAGATTAAGCATGTCTGCTGAAACATTTGCCATTTATTTATGGTGAAAGATTTCAAAATCCTTTCTTTTAGCTTTTGGCATATCGGCTACACTCATGTTACCTATGAAGACCTTATTGTATAATTGCATACCAACCTTTTTGTTCCTACTTAACTGCAACTTATTGTATATTGATCAGTGTTTCTCCCTGGACTCTCCCTGACCTGGTTTACTTCAAAAAGCCCTTTTCACTAAATTATTAAAGTATTTCTCAGGAACATTTACATTTTAGTATCAAATCTTTTAACAGTCTATTCTTTGAGCAGTGTTTTTTCCCAGAGCAAAATTGTCTAGAAGCATTTTTAACAAGGTAATGTTGGACTTCATAAGGAACAATAATTGACTCATTTAAAGATCAGTCATTTTTCAATTGCTCCAGAAAGTAGCAAAGAATTACAGAACGTGTAGAGTTTTGTTATGTATTTCTTTGTTAATTGACCATTCACATTAACTGTAGGTTAGGACTGGAGAATATAATTAGAGAGAAAGTTCTCAAATAATGCTGCGGAGAAAGAAAAGAAAAAAAGAGTCTCAAATGACATTAGATCTGTTTCTATCAGGGCAAAGTGTTTGTAAGTGGTTGTTGAATGGGCCAGAATCAAGAATTGGGAAAGCTTTAAAAAAAGTTTCCTAAAAGAGAGAAGACCCAGTCTGAAAGTTTCTTTATAGGATATTAGAAAAAACAGTGTCAAAGCAGTTCGATTATAATTAAAAGTGTAAGCTGTATAATTCCTAAGTATAGACTAAACACTTGTACATATACTCATAGGGAAGTGTAGTTCATCTCTCACCTTTAATCAGAGAAACTTCTTTTCACAGCAAATAAAGACTGTCATAGAAAACCACAACTGGACAAAAGAAAGAGATTGACAGACCTCTGGGAGCCAAGTCCAAATGGACACATCTATATCACAGCTCATGCATCTATGGATCAGGGAATAGGGCCAAAGAGAGGACGGGGAGACTGTAAGAGCCAGAATATCAGAAGTTTGCTGGGATAGTCTATCCTAGAAATGTATATATAAACTAGACTGGAACAATGACAATATCAAAAGACATGCAAAGGTAGAAGGGGAATTTCACAGGGTCCCACTCCATGGCAAAAACAAAAAAACAAAAACCAAACCAAACCAAACCAAACCAACCAAACAAACAAAACCAATTACAGACAACTAATGACTGCTGAAAGAGGGAGAACTAGCTTCTACCCAGGATGAGCTTCCTTATTGGTTATCCAATACAGAGTGGTCAGCCTTCAAATTATATATACACAAACAAAAAAAAATTGGACTCAGCAGATTGTGTTATATATTTGTGCATCCATCAAAGTAAAGGAGGTTATCAATTTGAAAATGGGAATGACAATAGAAGGGTACCTGGAAGGGGATGGAGGGAGAGAGAGAAGGGGATAATTGTAAGAATTCTTTTTTTTTTCTGACGAATGTATTTAAAAAATTAAAAATGTCATCATAGAACCTCCAAGGCCTATACAGAAATTCTCCTGCATTGGTGTAACCCACCTGTCTGATACTTCCACCAACTTCTTTGTAAAAAATGCTTTGATTTGTTATTTTTTTTTTTTGGTTCTGTAACTGAAATAGATTTATGAAAGTATTCCACATTGAAACGTGTTCTTTTGGCAGTCTGGATCTGTGCTCCTGTGCCATAGTCATTTATATTCAGCTTCAGAATAAACTATTTCTTATTCCCTTAAAAAAGATATCATATAGTGCTACCAAATTCCTGTCAGTTTAAGATATTAATATGTTGCATTCTTATTAGCTTTCTTCCTAACAATTAATTTATCATTTTAAAATATGAAGTTCTGTTTTTATTTTTCAGGAAGAAAGGCTACTTATATTTGAAAATGTGTACTAGATGCTTCAGATCTCAGCTGTACATTCTAATGATCAATGTCTATGAAGCTTATAGGACTCTAATCCAATTTACTTCAATTATATTTGATCAGGTGATAAAAGTATAAGCATTTTAACGTATACATTTAGATTATTGTTAAAACTGGCTTACTAAATTGTAAACATTGTAAAACATATGGAAATAGAATTAAGATTATATACGTAGAAATTTATAAACCACTTGTGATACTATTGCTTTTTGCTGTTGGCTTTTAAAGTAGGCTTAGGAATTTAAATCACTTTGGCATGTTCAGAGTACATTTAGAGTTTTGTGCCCTAGTACTGTTCAATTAGAGACACAATGCCTAAAAATTGTAGACCCTATCTTTAAAAAAGAGATTCTTCAAAATAAAAGTTTCTTCAGGGAATTTGGGTGTCCCATTAAGCTTGGAAAGTGCTAAGCTGGCCTTTCCGGTAGTGACAACCTCCTAAGAGAACATGCTACTTGAAAAAGATCTTTTTCATCCCTCTCCTGAAGAGAAGAAGAGGAGACACACTAAGAAGCATCTGGTGAAGAGCCCTAATTCCTAGTTTATGGATGTGGAATGTCCAACATGCTATAAAAATCACCGTTGTCTTTAGCCATGCACAAATGGTAGTCTTGTGTGTTGGCTTTTCCACTGTCCTTTGTCAACCTACAGGCAAAAAAATCTAGACTAGAGAAGAAGGAAACAACAGTGAAAGCTCTAGATCAACTGGAAACCTTCCTAATAAACATTTTGGGTGTGTGTGTGTGTGTGTGTGTGTGTGTGTGTATGTGTGTGTGTGTGTGTGTGTGTGTGTGTGTGTAAAGCAAATGTTAAGCTGGGTATAATGATATATGCCCATATTTCTAGAACTAAAGAAGCTGAGGCAGGAAGATGGTCACAAGTTGAGGCAAGCTAGGCCTAGTAAGAATGCTGAGTAGATGATCTACGCTAGCTGTATTTTAAGATCTTGTCTCAGAAAACCACCTGAACAGACAAAAATGAAAACAGAACAAATAAGATCAGTGAATATTAACCTGACACCAAATGTCACCTGGTGATTGGCTCTATAGAATTGTGGTTGCTAATGGTGGCTAATTACTGGAGTGACCTGGGAATTTATAAAGTACTGACCTCTGTGTTTCATATCTGGAATCTTGGGTTGTATAGCTTAGGCATTTTTTGATATTCTTTTTTCCCCATTGATTAATTTATTCACTTTACATCCCACTGAGGCCAGAGAATGCAGCCCAGCCAGAAGACTTAGCATAAGCAGACAACAGCTCTAGGGACACCCCCCTCCCCATTGCACTGTTTTTGGGGAACCCAAATGAAGACCAAACTCCACATATGCTAAATATGTGCAGGGGAGCCTGTGTCAAGGCCATGTATGCTCTTTGATTGGTGGTTCATTCTTTACAAGCCCCCAAGGGCCCAGGTTAGTTGACTCTGTTGGTCTTGCTATGGGATTCCTATCCTCTCTGGGTCCCTCAATCCTTTCCCTAACTTTCCACAAGATTCCTTGAGCTCTGTCTAATGTTTTGTTGTGGGTCTCTGCATCTGTCTGCAAGAAATGTAGTGAGAAAGATGGAGCAGAGGCTGAGGCAATGGCCAACTAATGATCAAGCCAACTTGAGACTCACTCCATAGATAAGAACCAATCCCTGACACTGTTAGGATGATGTTATGCTTGCAGATATAACTGTGTATAACTGTCTTCTGAGAAACTCCAACTAGCAGCTGACATTTAGAGATTCTTAAAGCTCTGTAGGTAAATGGTATGTGCAGACAAGTTTGAGAACAGCTGCTAGTGCTAATACAGCAAGAATTGTGACACTATACTAAAGTCATGTCTGTTATGATTTTCACATTAACTAAATGAAGCAAAAGTGAACTCATTAACTCACCTAAGATATCCAAGGGGTGTTTGATTGTTTGGTTTTGAATATATCTGGAGTTAGAAGCAAAATAAAAAGCAACCAGGAACATAACTTTCTCTGGAGTGTCTTTCTTCTTTGTGTTTACATTTTTGCCTGAATTTTCTTTGTATAAGAGTAAGTGTGATGAACGCAGCTACATGTTTTCTGTAGTCCTTATATCTTCCAGTTGGAAGGGAAACTTTGATTCTTCTATCTTGCTTTAAACACTTATTTTTTAAAAGAAAACACTTAAATATACTTTTTATTGAATGGAGAACTCTCAATTCCATATCATGCAATTTAAAATGTTAAACTTTATGTTAACAGTTAATATATTTTAAAAAATAATCCACAAACTACAGTAAATTCTTATTTCTAATGACATTGAATGCCCAGTTCCAAGATTCTGGCTAGAACCTCAATGTGCTTCATTTATATTCAAAGAAACATTTAGAAGAGTCATTTCACATTTTACTTTGCTAATTATGATTATAAAGCAATGTCATATATACAAAGCATTTATTTTATGATAGAAAACATGGTAGATTTTTTTTTACAATGATAATACATAATGCTTCATTGATCCCAGAAGTAGGTATTATGGCTATCTAGATTTTGAAAATTAAAAAAAAATTAAAATTAAAGTGGAAGAGAGAAAGAGGAAGAAAGACTTGTCTCAGGTTATAAAGTTCACATTTGACAGAACTTGTATTTCATTTCATTTTCTGCTTTTGTTGAAGCTTGGCTGTTCATTACATAAAATAATGAAAAAGTCTTAATTATCATAGAAGTAATCCAGCATGCATTTGGATATTTAACTTTTATTAGTAAGATATTATTTGTAAATTTTCCATGTATTCCTCTTAACCTCAAACTCTTTCCAAATCCTCCGCCCACATTCTGAGTGTGTCTTTCTCTTAAACAAAACAAAACAAAACAAAACAAAACAAAACAGGACAACAAAAGATAAAAAATGAAAATCAAAACAGACAAATTAAAAAAAAATCAATAATACAAAAACTTCCAGGGGTAAGTAGCCCTGATTCAAGATAAGTAGGAACCATCTGACTAAACATATTTTAAAACAAAAAGTACAGGAAAAATAGAATCTGTTTAGTGGTGGTCAACTACTCCACTACACTCTGTTGTAGAAAACCAGTTTTCCCTTTCCATCAGGCATCAGTTCCAAATAGCTTCTTGGTGCCCACATGCCATTCTCTGAGCTGGGATTGTGGAGGTTTGAATTGGTGAAGGTCTTGTATATAGTGCCATAGTTTGTGTGTATGTATATCAATCTTGCTGTGTCTGGAAGACTATCTTTCCTTTAGACCACCCACCACTCTGACTCTTAGAAATTTTACCTTCTATTCCACGTAGATCACTGGGAGGTGAGATGTGATAAATGCATAGCATTTAGGGCTGAACACCCAAAAGTCTGTCACTTTCTGCACATTTCTGAGTTTTGGGTCTCTGTTTGAGTTCCCATTTACTGCAAGGTGAAGCCCTCTGGTGAGGGCAAGTGACTCATGAAGATCAGTCACTTAATAATTGAACTAATCCTAGTGCATAGTGTCAAATGAAGAAAGCAATCAGAGAAAGAGTAATGATGTTTATTTTATATAATACTGTAATAAGAGTGCGTATGCTACAGTAAACTGGGAATATATGAAAAGATTGAAGCAAAGATACTTTTAAAAGACAAATTTGAAAGAGGTTTCTTATAGTAGCTGATGGGAACAGATACAGAGATCCACAGTCAAACATTAGGTAAGCTCCTAAACCTCAGAAGATGGAAAGGAAGCACCAGAGGGATATGGGATACTAGGAGAACACAGCTCATAGAATCAACAAAACAGGGCTCATTGGGGCTCACAGAGACCACAGAGCCTGTATAGATCTAAGCTAGGACCTCCACAGATGTATTATGGTTGTATAGCTTGGTGTTATTTTGGGACTCCTAAGAGTGGGAGTGGGAATGTCTCTGACTATTTCACCTACTGAATTGTCTCTTCAAACCATGAGGGAATGTATTAGTCTTATTACAACTTCATATACCATATTTGGAAGGCCTAACCTTTTTTATAGGGAAATAGAGGAGGAGCGGATCTGGGGGAATGGGAAGGTGGCAGGGGAAAGACTCAGAGGAGAGGAGGGAAGGGATTGTATGAGAGAAGAATAAAGAAAAAGAAAAAAGAGTGAGACGGATCAGTGACTAACAACAACAATGATATGCTTAGATTGAACAGACAGCTGCTGGGCACTCCGTTAGGGTTTATGTGACTCTATTTTGTTTGTGAAAACTTTGGCATTTTTCTCTCGTTCACTTCATTTGATCAAAATTATTCTCTGAAAATATGATTCATCAACCATCCCAAAGTTGGGTTTTGGTTTCCTTTCATTGCTGAGATGGATCTGGGTTTTATACTGCTTGTTGGTCTGTTCTGTTCTTATGAGGGTTATCTGAGCTAAAGGTGAACAATTTATGACTGTATTCAGGTGTCCCAAACCTCTTTGGATACATTTGAGCAGCCAATAATTAGTGAATGGTTCTTTTCAGGCTAAATTTAAATAGAATTTGTGGTTATCTTCAGGTATGTTTTAGAGAGCCATCTAAAATCACAGGGTCACTTTATTTTTAAAGTTACAATTCTGTACAATTTTGGCAGGGAATCGCAATAAAGCTTGAAATGGAAAATTCCAAACAAAAGAAACAAAGAAGCCCAATTTGTATAATAGTTTTGAACCAAGAGTCTATTTTTATCTTGCCATAATACTGTTTACTAAAGCTAAACAAAGAAAAAAATTTACTTGTAAAAAGGAGTTTTGTTTTGTGAAAATTCACATGATTAAAACTAAAAATTTAGGGTGTGAAGACAAGGCTCAGCAGTTCAGAGGCTGCTCTTCCAGAGTGTCTAGGTTTGATTCCCAGTAGACTATGGTCTTCTAGTGTACCAGTCATACAGTCATACATGTGGTACGCAGACATTCATGCAGTCAAAGCACCTGTACACACTAAAAAATTAAATGAATTAAAAATATTTTAGTTAACTAGCAGCCTTTTTGATAAATTTGGTTACAATTATTTATAAAAAATATCAAAACTGTAGAGGATAAAATGCTTGAACTACTACTAATAAAATTTTGATAGGGTTTAGCAATTAAGAATTCTTATTTATTATTTCAAACATTATTTTATTATAAAAGTCACAATAGGATTCATTATCCTACAATCATAATAATCTTATACATTTTATACAATGTTTTTACTTTAATATAAAATATGACCACCACTCTCTATTTAATTAACAGCCATTTTCCTAACCTGTATAACTAACCAAATTGAACCAAGTATAAAGTAACTACTTAAAAGACTCAAGGTACATATATCTTTAAAAGATGTTTATCTAAATAACAAAAATTCTAACAATTATAACAGAAGTTATAAGAGATTACATTGATTTGAAACAAATCTTTGTTTTCTAGTGTGGTGTCTGTAACTTTTATTAGAAGCATATTAATCTCTAAAGAAAAACTTGCATTAAGCATAAAAAATCAGTTTGTGGGTCAAGATTAGTTTCTTAGTGATTAAGTGTGAGAAAATTATGCAAAGAGCTGCTTTTAGTGATAGCTAACTTGATCATAAAGATATTTTCTTTCATAAGATTCTCCTTCATGAAATTGTGTGACACTCAGATCCCTTTAAACATTTAGTTTTTCTTTGTATTTCCTTCTTTTCCACCAAGGAAGAGCCAACCATTGTACTTGAAGACAAAAATCATACACTATGCAACATTTCTTCTTATACCAACATATTTTTTAATGAAAAATCTATCTCTATACTGTTAATTTTCCTCATAAAATTTCATTATTTTCACATTGGCTTTCGCCTGTCCTATATCCTTTCTTAAATTTACATTTTCACCATCTCTCAAAAATCTCCAAAATTAGAGAAATGTACTTTTTCTTAACTAAACAGCATACTTTGACTTTCATGTAGTTTATTAGCATAAAATACAATTTAATGCCATTCTGTGTTTTTAGATACTTTATTTTTATGTGTATTATGATATACATCATAGTATAATTAATATAGAACATATATAATATAATTAATATATATGTATGAGTACAGTGTGTGTATATGTCTGTGTGTGTGTGTGTGTGTGTGTGTGTGTGTGTATAGATCAGAGGACAACTGTGAGGAGTCAGTTTTTTCTTTATACCATCTCTGTGAGATAGAACTCAGACTTGTACAGCAAGTGATTTTACTTGCTGAACCATCTTAATGGCCCTCTTTTTTTTTTTTGTATTCTCTGCACACATGGTTACATATATTATTTAGCATTTTAAATTATTAGTCACCTTGCTTTTTGATAACAATATAAAACCATTTTTACAAACTATGTCAGGTCTTAGGCCTGAGCCATTGATAAGCATGTGACAGAATAGGAGGCAGACTCTAGAGCAGTGGTTCTCAAACTGTTGATCATGTCCCATTTTAG
The DNA here is from genome assembly GCA_019843815.1 of Montemys delectorum. Taxonomy (NCBI): domain Eukaryota; kingdom Metazoa; phylum Chordata; class Mammalia; order Rodentia; family Muridae; genus Montemys; species Montemys delectorum. The sequence goes on along the minus strand of JADRCD010097807.1, from coordinate 6,732 downwards.
GGAAGGGGTTGAATGACCCTCGACAGGGATCATATATCATATATCCCTGCATAGCAGATGCTTGCATTATGATTCATTACAGATATGAAATAGCAACAAAATAATTTTATGGTAAGGGGTCATCACAACATGAGGAACTGTATCAAAGGTTCACAGCATTAGGAAGAACCACTATTCTAGAAAATATTCCCTCAGAAAATTTTAGAATGCAGATTCAACTAATTACACTGCTAGTGGTAGAATAACTAGTGCAGATGCTATGGAAATCAGTACGGGGGTTCTTCAAACATCTATTTTACTGACTTTACAAATGAGACATAATGAGTGATGTTGATACCATGAATATTATGTAGACACTTAAGCAAAATTTTTAGTTATGTTTCATCACAGCTATATTGACAGCTAGTCTTTTTTCCTGATGTTGTTTTCTGTATATATATATTTAGTATATATATATTTAGTATACACATATCTATATATGTGTATATAGATATTTAGTATCATGTTATCACAAATGGATCTTCCTGGTGATTTTATGTTATTGTTTACTATTATGACTAAAGATATAAAAATAAACTGTATTTTCAAGGTTTTAAATAAACTCACCAAAATTGGAATAATATTATAGCCCAGTCTGGGAAATTAATAAAAAAAGGTTTTATCATTATGTCACAGAGATTTTTTTCTCATCCATATTTATTTAAGCACTGTTCATACTGGTGAAGTCATTGAATTGGCCTACAATCAATCAACTGATCAATGAATAAAAAATGGTGGTATATATGGGGTTTTATTGGTAGTTTATTAAGTGGAGATTTACTCAACCATTAAAAAGAACAAAATATAGCCATTTCCAGAAAAATAAAATTGGAGATTATGATATTTAGTGAAATAAGCCAAATACAGACAGACAAATATCATGTTTTCACTCATACGTGGAAAGAAGAGTGATGAACGGCCTACAGAATGGCAAAAAGTGTTATCTACACACCTGGAATATATAAAGAGCTTAAAATTTAAACACATAAACAGTCCTGAGATAATGTCACCCGCAAATGGGAAATGACATGGATACTCTTTCACATATATTTATATATACATGATATGAGAATAGAATGGAGCATATTTGAAAAGAAGAATGGGAATTAGTGGATGTGGTCAAAATACTTGATATGTGTAAAAAGTGTCATTAGGGTACCCATCACTTGGTACAATGAATCTATACTGATAAAAATTAAGGAATATTTATTCATAGATTCAATTTAAGAGGCCAATTCAATTTCACAATAGATATTTTAGCATTTAATTTACCTAGAAAATTATGTTTTACATCGGTTACTTAAGGTATCACAATGTAATTAAAGTGTCAAATGAATACATGTTAATTGTACATTTTAATGGATTAAGTGTAATGTTTCCATACATCCATCAAGAGTACACTGATTAAATCCAGCTATAATGATCTTTCCAATCACTGGTAATAAAGAATCTACTATAAGTTGGAACATTTTGTTTTCCGTTCTGAGGAAGCACACTTGTCTTTCAGATTCTCAGTTATTGCACTTGATACAATGTTTCACTTTGCTGCTAATCAGAAGAATTCAATTTTTGATGACTGAATAATAATTTATTACTCCATATTCATTGTACGTTGTATAGAATGATATCCTCTGAACATAGCCACCATCATCTTCATCAGAACAACTGTGACTACTTGCAAAAGACTGAGATCAGTCTTATGGAGGCAGGACTGTCACCTGAGATTCCAGCCACTTTTGCCTGCATGTCCCAGCCAGCTGTATGTAATTCTTTCCTACTTATACTCAGTTTCATGATCTTAGGAGGCGCAAAGGAATACAGAACACGATTGTTTAACTGAAAAAGAGGACTGCATCTATTTAGTGGTGGAGTGAGACTTGTCGGTGTTTCAATTGCTTTATGGTCATCCATGCTCTTGTAAGTAACTCCCTCATTCATTGCTATGTAAATAAGTCCAGTAATCTCATTTGTTTCCTAAGCAGGAACTTGATGAAGTCATACTTTGGTGTGCAATTCATGCTTTATCTTGGAAGGGAGACCCTTGTTCATGTCTCCCCAGGAAAAATTTTGTGCAACATATGTTCATCTTTTAGTGAGTATGTAAGCTGATTCTATATATGTTATTTTCAATATTGTTACAGTACTCATACTAGAATATAGAAAATGATTTCATTTCCTTTGGATGTACACCCAAAATTGGTAATTAAGGAGTGGGACTTTAGTTCATCCTATTTTTAGTGTTTTCTTTTTCAAATGACACACTGTGTTTTTACAGTAGTTTGCTTTCCTTCCAATAGCATTTTAAAATTTTATTTGTTGGTTGTTTGTATGTCTTCTTTTTAGAAATGTTTATTCAAGTCATTTGCCCATGTTAAAAAATTAGACTACTTTTTTTTGTTTGTTTTTTGAGACAGGGTTCCTCTGTATAGCACTGGCTGTCCTGGAACTCACTCTGTACACCAGGTTGGCCTCAGAGATCCACCTGCTTCTGCCTCCCAAGTGCTGGGATTAAAGGCATGTGCCACCACTGCCCGGCTAGATTACTTCTTATCGTTGAGTTTTTCTGAATTATTGAGATATTATTATTTTCTCCCATTCTAAAAGTTTCCTCTTCATTTTGTTGTCTTCTTTGCTGGGCAGAGAATGTTTGGTTTGATGTAATCTTATTTTTCAATTCCTGGTTTTGCCTCCTGTATTTTGAGTCCCATCATTACCTATTTCATTATCTTGAAATGTATAACATAAGTATAACGGACACTCAAAATTACAGGAAAAACTAAGTGCCTCTATGACCCAATTACTTATTCCTATAACATCAACCTGGGGATGAGCCTGTAGCACTGGCTGACACTTTTTAAGGGGTACTACTTATTCAAGTTATAGCAATATTTTTACGAAAACTATGTAAAGAAGTGATTCTGCTTTGACCTAACTTCCCAGCCATTGGGTTGGTTGCCCATGTCATGTTTTCTCCTGTGGGAAATACCTCAAAGAGGTCGCAACTCAGAAGATTCTTACTTTATTAAAATAAAATAAAATAAAATATTAAAATATTTTTTATTTTAATAAAAATAGTATGCAAAAGTATAGTAGAGTAGCATAATTTCTCTTTGGTAGCACATCCCTGCTTGACTCAATCAAATAGATACTATTTAAGATTTCAGATTAAAATGTTTTAACCATATTGCTTGACATGGATTTCAGTATTTTGCTTATCATTATTACATGTATGAGTGGGGGCACATAGATGCAATTTGGAGGATAACTTTTTTTCTCTTCCCTTTTATTGTAGGACTGAGGAATCAAAGAAGTCATCAAACTTTTAGAACAACTGTTTTCATCCATTAATTCATGTCACTGGCTTCATTTTACACATTTTATAACTAACAAGTCAGAGTAATGAAAATTATTTTATCTTTTAATCTTCTAGTTCATATTGTTTTTGAGACAGGGTCCCACCATGTAGCCCTGCTCATCCCAGTGCTCACTCTGTAGATCAGGCTGCCTTCGAACTCAGAGGTCTACCTGCCTTAGTCTCCTAAGTGTAGGGATTAAAGGCATGTGCCACTATCCCAGGCTGTTAATACTTTTAATTAAATAATAAAGATAAGAATGATTTGTGTACCACATTTACAATTACAGAACAGTTTCACTTTGAATAATTATTTTAACTTGTGTCATATTTTTCCAGGCTTTTGGTTTGAAGAATTTTCTTTCACATTTATTATAAGGCAAGAGATGTGTTCTTTCAGCATTTTTTTTCAGAATCCTATAATTTCTTCTTCATTTCAAAGTTATAGCTTGGGTTGGTACAATATTGTCTGTTGCTTGTTTAAAAATTTTTACCTTCTCTTCTTTGAGAATGCCTCTTCTGGATGCTAAGGTTTCAGCTAAGAAACCTCATACCAGCTGTAAATACTTGATTATAATATGCCTTGGGGGTAGACATGGTTGAGTTAAATATGCCTGGTGACTTTGACCTTTCTGTGTATTTGTTTCCTTCAGGCATCTGAGGAATTTTGTTAGTCTTCTTTGAATAATTTTTCTTTTCTCAAGTCTTTTTTTCAAATCTAAATACTTGCTCTTTTCTCTCTTCCCAAGTTTCTTATAGTTTCTTCATTACTTTGCATCTCTTTTGTTGGTCTCTCCATAGTGTATTTTCAAGTTCACTAATTCTTTCTTCTGACCTGGACTGAGATCACTGCTCTTTGTTCAGTTCTTTAAGTTTTTTTTTTCTTCTGTTTGATTTTTAAAATTGCTGCTATCTCTTTGTTAAGTTTATCCATTAGAATACAGAACAATTATTTCTGTATTTTTAAAAATTCATTGTAACAGCTATTTTAAATTTAAGAATTCATTCAGCTGAACATTGTTTGGTAGTTTATCAGCTTTTTTTCCTGTTTAGTGAGATCATGATTTACTAGAAGTTATTGAAAGGTATTAGTGTGGGATTATCTGATCACTGAAGGATATGGTTTTTATTACTATTCCTAATCTTTGTACCCATACTTCTAATAATTCTAAGCATGTACTTGTTTTCTCTGAGTATGTAATAACTTCTAGTATTTCAGAAGTGAGTATAGCTTAGGTTCACATTTTCTGGGAATATGCTGGTCATGTTTTACTATTTAGAGAGTAATACAAACATAGGTTTGTTTCAAATCCATAGTTTCTCTGTTGTTCAACATGAACACAGGTAGTACATAGAAAGATAATGTAGAATGAAAATTAAGTACATATATGTATGTCTTAGTAAGGGTTTCTATTGCTGTGAAAAGACACCATGACCAAGGCAACTCTTAGAAAGGACAACATTTAATTGTGGCCGGCTTACAGGTTCAGAGGTTTAGTCCATTATTGTTATGTTAGGAAACATGACAGTATACAGGTAGACATGTGCTGGAGAAGGAGCTCAGAGATCTACATCTTGATCCAAAGGCAAACAGGAGACTGTGACACAATGGCCATTCTTGATAATAGGAGACCTCAAAGTCCACCCCCACAGTGACACACTTCCTCCACCAAGATCACACCTAATCCAACAAGGCCACACCTTCTAATAGTGCCAAACATTTAAACATATGAGTCTATGGGGCCATTCCTATTCAAACCACCATTATTCTATGTATGTATGTGTATGTATGTACACCTATCTGTCTGTCTGTCTGTCTATCTATCTATCTATCTAACTATACAATTTGAATATTACTCAACTCTAAAAAAGAAGTTAAGTGGATGGACTTAGAATGCATAATATTAATTGATTATCATATAATCTCAGAAAGAAAAACCTGCATGTTCTCTCTCATATGTGGAATCTAGCCAATAGTGTATGTATACATGTATATATGAAATTATGTATATATATATATGCAAACAAATGCACATGTGAGTATAATATAACATGGTAAAGAAGAACAAAAATGCTAAATATAAGGGAATAAGGAAGAACTGAATATAGAAAATGTACACAAGTTATGATAGAAGAAGTTATAAAGCTAATTAATTTTGTTCAGTTTGAATTCTGCCATGGATTTTTTGTTTCTGGTGCTATATAAGTACATGAAGTACATTTGGTAGAGAAGATGTAAAGTTTAATGTAAATTTCCTTAACTTTCTTTCCAAATGCTTATTCTACTTATATAGAAATATTATCGAGTTGTACATGTTTTGTGTCTGGTTAATTTTGGTATGTAAAGTTTTTGTGTATTTGTAATCTTTTGATAATATTTTCCCTTTCCCTTCTTTATATCATGGAAAATCCATCTTGTATGCCTTATTATTATTTGTTAAATTTATTTATTTTTTTACACTCCATATTTAATTCTTCCCCCCAACACTGATCCACCCTCCGTCTGTTCCACATCCCATACCTCCTCCCCATCCCTCTGTCTCCATGTGGATGTCCCCATCCCCCCACTCCACCTGACCTCTAAACTCCCTAGGTCCTCCAGTCTCTTGAGGCTTAAGTACATCATCTCTGAATGAACACAGACCCGGCACTCCTCTACTGTATGTGTCAGGGGCCCCATATCAGCTGGTGTGTGCTGTCTGTTTGGTGGTGCAGTGTTTGGGAGATCTCAAGGGTCGAGATTAATTGAGACTGCTGGTCCTCCTACAGGGTCGCCCTTCTTAGCTTCTTTCAGCTTTTCCTAACTCAACAACAAGGATCAGCTGCTTCTGTCCATTGATTGGTTGCAAATATCTGCATCTGACTCTTTCAGCTGTTTGTTGGGTCTTTAGGAAGGCAGTCATGATAGGTTCCCTGCGTGCTTTAAAAAAGAACAACTTCCACTCTCCACCCATGCAACTCTACTGTGAAATAATCTCAAAGTTGTCAGAATCAAGACATAGTCATTTATATCAATAATAATAATGAAGAAGTAGATATAGCTCAAATATTGTGAAAAATAGGCTTTATAGTGTCTATTACTAAAGACTTCCAACAGAGACAAAGTGTGGAGCAGAGACTGAAGGAATGACAATCCAGAGACTACTCCACCTGGGGACCCATCCCATATTCAATCATCAAACCCAGATACTATTGTGGATGCCAACAAGTGCTTGCTGACAGGGGCCTGATATAGCTGTCTCTTGAGAGGCTCTGCCAGTGCCTGAGAAATACAGAAGTGGATGCTCACAGCCATCCATTGGACTGAGTACAGGGACCCCAATGAAGGAGCTAGAGAAAGG
>JADRCD010097803.1:0-19605 GCA_019843815.1 Montemys delectorum | reverse complement strand
AAGTATCGCTCACACAGAAAATGCACACACTAGATGCAGTGGGAAATGACTACACTCACACATCATAAATTATAAACCAATATTTTATAACCAAGGCATACAAAACAGTGCATTTTAAGACCATTCAGAAATAAAGATGTAGTGACCATATACATTTATAAATTTAAAGCAGACAGACACAATTTTAATTTCAAGGGAGTAGCACCTTGCTACCTGTTGAATACAGTTCTCATGAGCCCAGAGTTTTTGTATTGACATCAGCTTTCTCACCAGAGAAGCTAAGATGCTGCTGCTGTCCCTTGAGACAGGCAGGAAGCAGGCCTTCTCCAACAAAGCTAGGCTCCTGGCTTCATTTGCCAGTTTACCTTAATTCAGGTGCTTTTTCTTAAACATTCTTGAACTAAGTTAAAACTAAACCAAGGAGTGAATGGCCAGCAGATTACATGTTAACCATTTTTTGCCCTCTAAATATGAAACACAGAGCATCAAGTAACGCAAGGAAACTACAGACGTAAAGAGACACACATGGACAGACCTGCGTGCCAAGGACAAATAATAGAGTTAGGGGAATGCCAGAGAAGGAAAAGAATTGATGTCCCACCAAAAGGACCCAGATGTCCCACCAGAGGGACCCAGAACGAGAACCAGGAGTTCCCCAGAGAACCAGAGAGGAAGCAGGTTGTCTTCTGACCTCATCTTGATCCTAGGAGATTTCACTGTGTGCAGCCCTCCTCCTTTGGGTCTCCAAAGCTTTAGACGAACCAGAAACAAAACCAAAACAGGAAAAAAGAAATGTGAAAGTACAAGAAATTTACCTTGTATGTACAAGAAACTCACAGAGAGTGTGAACTTGGTGACATTTATTAGCAATAACAGAGGGGTGCTCAAGGGTAAGGGACTTTACCTGCCAAAGCGCCAAATGTTGGCGTCTAGGAATTGCCACTCAAACCATACATACATACATCAATCTCAGCTAAGCAAGACTAGTTTATTGAATGCACATCATAATACTGGGTATTCAGGATCACAAGAAGGAAAAACCTAACTGTGGCATCAGTTTATCCTTAGGGCAGGCTTTTTATAGAAAAACTAGGCTCAAAGGCATGCAATGAAGTGGTGCAATATTTGTGGCTGACTAGAGAAAGTATTATCAGCTAATCTTTAAGCTGATTGGTCCTGAGTGAGGTAAGAATGGTAGTTGACAGGTGGTTAACAGGGGAATTTCAGAACATTGAGATAATAGGGTATAAATGTCTCAAACATAACTTCTTGGCTTATTAGAAGCATTTTTCTGTGTCAGCTATGGATAATTACTTCTGGGAAGAACAGTGTGAGAACCTGAACTTAATTTCACCTTATGAGCAAAATGGGCACTGAATACAAAATGGCTACAGTTATGTTAAAAGGAGCAGGCCTCAACAATACCTATTTTACAAAACTACAGTAAATTACCCTCTGGGGCCTATAGCATCCCCAGTCAACAGCTTTGACTTAAGTTTACTATACAAAACAGGAATTCTTTCTCATGAAGCAGGCTTCAGATTCAACCATAAAGATGCTGGCTACCCCTGAAACCATCAGACCAGTGGCATTCATGCCTTGTGTCACTCACAAGGTCCCTGTCATAGTCAGGGTTTCTATTCCTGAACAAACATCATGACCAAGAAGCAAGTTGGGGAGGAAAGGGTTTATTTAGCTTACTTCCACATGGCTGTTGATCATCAGAGGAAGTCAGGACTGGAATTCAGGCAGGTCAGGAAGCAGGAGCTGATGCAGAGGCCATGGAGGGATGTTCCTTACTGGCTTGCTTCCCCTGGCTTGCTCAGCCTGCTCTCTTATAGAACCCAAGACTTCCAGCCCAGGGATGGCACCACCCACAAGGGGCCCTACCTCCTTGATCACTAATTGGGAAAATGCCCCAGAGCTGGATCTCATGGAGGCATTTCCCCAACTGAAGCCCCCTTCTCTATGATAACTCCAGCCTGTGTCACGTTGACACACAAAACCAGCCAGTACAGTCCCTAAATGGCTAAAACCACTGACAACTCCTCCTTCTCAGCCTGCATAGCATCTCCTGACCCTATGAAAGTTAGCCCATTTTCAGGGCCCTCCTGAAAAGGTCAGCTCAGGAACTTTGAGAAGGTCATGGGAAGGTCATGGGACACTTGCCCCTCTGGAAGGGAGAGGCTAATTAATATTCCTCAGACCACAGGGTGGGAACCGACCTTCAGGTGGGGACACATTCCTGTTGCCTACCTTCAGATGAGGGACTGTTCTGCCAATCACATTGTGCCTAATGGCTGCTGCCCTGAAAACTGTATAAAAGCTCACTGAATGAGCTGCTCAGGGTCACCGCCTCTCCTTCAGGTCCATGACAGCCCCAGTGCACTGGAACAATAAATTCCTCTAGCTTTTTGCACTGATTCTGGCTCCACCAGGGGGTCCTCGGTAACCTAAGGCTCTCAGGAGTCTTACACTCCCTCACATATGAATGATAAAAAGGCATTTGCATTAGATATACACATCCAGGATACCTTAGTAGAACTTTTTTTAAAAATCATATTCTTTTTTTTCTTTTTCTTTTGTTTTTGTTTTTGTTTTGTTTTTGAGACAGGGTTTCTCTGTATAATCCTGGCTATCCTGGAACTCACTCTGTAGACAAGGCTAGTCTTGAACTCAGAAATCCACCCGCCTCTGCCTCCCAAGTGCTAGGATTAAAGGCATGCGCCACCACTGCCCAGCAAAAAAAAAAAAAAAAAAAAAAAAAAAAAAAAAAAAAAAAAAAAAAATCATATTCTTAATTAACTTAACAATTTAGTAGGTTTCTATATGACTTTTCATACATCCTTGTGATAAAATACTACAACCAATACAGAGCTTACTTCTCTGTCCAAACACAGGAAGCAGAGAGATACACTCATGCCAGGTCTGGCATGTCTGTGGAAAGGATGGCATGACATGGTTCCTGCCCCCTGGAGAAGAACCAACAGGGCATGGGTCTCCTCAAGTACCATCAGTTACTGTGGGTGTAAGGCTTGTTTGTATAATAATGTACTTTTGTTCTGCCTTTGGGGAATGTTCTTCCTGACAAGGCTAATGACCACGTAATCAGGAACATCAGGATTCCAGTAATAGAGAATGTATCTGGTGCTGCTTAGCAAAATGGTAACACTTTGACCTTCAGACCAGCCCTTAAGGCTGTGGTAATCTCTGAAACTATAAGTTCAGGCATACATAAATCAGGGTGATAACTGTTCTTTACAGGATTTCTCAATTACGAAAAATATAAGAAGGCAATAAGAACTATATGAGGGACTTCATGGAACTGAAAGAACAGAGGCAGATACACTAATAAGCCAGCTTTCTCAGAAAAATATTAAGAAGGAGGATAAAGAGATTTATGGAGTGGTACTCTCTGGGCACGAGCCCACTCACCTAAGCTTACTGTTTATGCTTGCCGTTGAACAAGGGATCATTCGGACTTTTAATCTAGAGTGAACTACAATGTAGAAATGGAGAGCACACTTGTGACCCAGATCATGAGGCTGAGAGACACAGGCTTTTGATATAGATCTTGAACAATAGTGGCTTTGAAAAGCTTAGGCCCAGGCATTGGGGGTATATACCTTTAATTCCATGGGTTTGGGAGATAAAGGCAGGCAGATTTCTGAGTTCAAGTCCAGCCTGGGACAGAGCAAGTGAACAAAAGCTTGGGTCCAGGCATGTTGGTATGTGTCTTTAACCCCAGAGTTCAGGAGGCAGAGCCATTAGGATTTCTGAGGTCAAGGTCTGTCTACAGAGCAAGTTTCAGGATAGCTGAGCTTACGCTAAGTTGGAAAACAAAAAGCTGGTGATAATGGGATAGAACAATTCCACGTTCCAGCTCCAGCAAGCAGCAGCCTCAGCAGCTCCGGTCATGTGCCTGTGGCTCATAAACTCTGTCTTTAGAGTCAAGGGGTTAAAGTCAAAACAATTCAGATTCGTGGTATAATCAAAAGAGAACCTAGGGCAAGTGATTGAGTTCGTATGTAACTGCCAAAGAAGTATCTTATGCAAAATAAAAGACTGGACTTTGGTCTGCAAGGGAGGGAGACCTGTAGCAGAAAGTAATCGTGAGCAGAACACAGAGCGGACAGCTTGCATCCGTCACAGAGTGATTTCTTCTGCCGCTCCCAAATATCCCTTCCTCAGGACCCTCTCCTAAGCAGAGGCTGGTCCTCAGCACACTAGGTACAACTGAAGTCTTTTTGAAACGTCAATGCCTGTCAACCAGTGACCCACACTCTTTAGCAAGACCACACCTCCTAGTCCTCCCTAAAGAGTCTCACTCACTCGTGATCAAGGATTCAAATAGGCACATTGGGTGGTCATTCTTCTTCAGACCACCAAACCCTTCAGTTTGGATGTAGCCTCGCTTCCACTCCTTCCTTTTTATATGGCCCCATTTCCATCGTTCCTTAAATTTCTTTATTTCTAGTATTCTTTTTCTCCTCTACCTTCACTTGACATGTATCGCATGCTATCTTCTCTTCCCGAAGGCTTCTCTTACTCTTTTCTCAGTTACCTCTTTCTAGCTTTGTGGTTCCTATATTACAAGGTAAAACCATGAGATACCACCAAACAGATACTCTTAAAGCCGAGTAGAAAGTCTGTAGAGATAACCCGAAGCTACATAGGGAATTTGTCCAAATCATGCAGACTCAGGCCTTACAGCTCTTTGTCTTTTAAGCACAAACTCACATTCTGGTTGGTTCATGTCAGTTAGCAAGGAGCCGGACTACAGAAGCCAAAAAACAAGGTTAGTCTATTCAGAGTTTTTACTCAGAGATTTTTCAGGAGTTATAGACAAGGTCTTCGTTTCCATTTGGCAGGTGTTGGGCCTACGACCTGGGTTTTAAGGTCATATGGTGGTAATGGTTGTGGAACCATCTGGAGGGCCTATTCCATCCCCCCATTGTTTCTATGCATATGAGTCAAAATATGGTCTCATCTTGAGGCAGGAGGTTATGTCATCTCAGCAGTACCAATTTAGAGGAATCCACTCTTTTACGTAGCTAAGTAGGCATTTGAATAAATAGGTTCCTATAGTGAGGGACAGGAGTAAAAAGACTAATGGCCTAGCAATTGCTGTGGGTAGAGTAGTTAACAAGGGGACCAAGAGATCAAGGACTGACACCAGTTGTCAGATTCTTGGTGCCCCTTTCCCCCTTCCTAAAGGTTCTTTGTGAGCGTAGTGAAATCTTTAATTACCTATCTGGTCTGGATGGTATAGAAGCAACAACAAGTTTCTCCCAGTGCCCCCTCGAGACCACCTCATTTTATTAAGAGGCAGTTCAGTTCTCTGTGATTCTGAAGAATAACGTCTACTAAGAACTCTACCTGGGCTGCCGGATGACAGATAGAATTTTCAAGATGGTCTAACTTTTTGTCTGCATGAGCACTGAATTCCTTAAAGTTTTTATCCTCATAGTTGATATGGAAATCCCTACTACAGTGGAGCCCACAGTGCCTGCTCCCATGAACAAGGGGAATGGAAATCGTGTTACCCCAAACTGCACTGGAAATCTCAGAATCTAGATTTATGCGAGCCACACTCTCTCCTCTGTTACTGAGGAACACTGGTGGCATAACATACACAAAGAAACGAGGTCTTCCCTAGTGTAAACAATTCAGAAATATGCACAATTGGTTAAGCTGGTAGGTGCTAGCCAGCAAGGTAGTCTCTGTGGCCTGGAAATACACTCAACTGCTGTTTCTGGATTTAAACTGCTTTGTATGGATACAAGAGTTTGCATAGGGGCACGTATCTAGAGTAAATCTTGGGGACATTAAGCAGGCACCTTTTTCTTGTCCCCTCCCCCAAAGATGTGCATTGATTGGTTCCATTTACAATTGTCAGGATTGCAAGGGAAACTTGGTGCTTAATTAATTCAAGTCCCGACAGAATATAGGGGGATTGGGTCAGGGGGCCAGATGACTATAGGTGGAAGGTTTTTCTTTGTTTTTGTTTTGTTTTTATATTGAATTTAGTGAATCACTTCCATTTACATGTAAACTGACTCCTGAGCATCTACTGATTTCCCAATGACGATCTTTAGTTTCCTGCCTAGTCTTAACCTCTATAGATAAAGGATTGCACTGACCAAGACCAGAGGTAGGTTGTGATGATTCCCTCTCTTAGGCTATGAAGGAGTCAGTGTGCCCTTCAGACTTGGTTTCAAAGCCCCACTGAACACAATGATATTTGCCTGGCTTTGGACAGTTGGGGTGACAGCATCAGCTGGGCAGCCGTAGATCAAGGTCGACCAAAGGCCATTTGCCTCAGTAATGGACCCACAGCCTCCAGGAACTGACACTCCTCTATGGCTTCCTCTCCAAATTGTCTCTGGATGTAAAACTTTACAGAAATCAACCCGAACTATGGGTTGGGTTTCAGGGGATAAATTGGCTCTAAGCTCCACAGTTTGGGTCTTTCTTAATTACCATTCCCAGGAATGGTAATTGGCTTGTGAGATTTATGGACCTTTCCTATGAGGAAACTAAGAAGACAACATAGGACAATAATAAACACAGAGGACCTGTGTCGGTCTGATCTTTAGTCAGTCAGAGGACCTGGTGATGACCCATCTATTGTTGTCCTCTGCATACTCCTTCAGCTAGGGTGTGGTGGCTCCACAGGATGGCACTGTCAACCTTCACTGATAAAGGGGTGGTATAGACCACAGAGTATGGGCCTTTCCACACTCACTCCAGGATCCAGGTCTGAATACCCTTTATGCATGCAAGGTTTCTAGCCTAGAACTTTTGAGCAGGCTCACACACTGGCAAAGGGCACAGACTCATGAATCATGAGACAAATAGTCCTCTTTGCTTGTTTCAGGGCCTCCTAAAAACTTGAGGAGGAAATGCTTAGTAATTTCTGCCTTATGAACATCTTTTAGCTTAGGAAGGAAATGAGGAAGCCTTCCAATCATGATTTAAAAATGGGTGAAAACTTCTTCATGTGGAGTGTACTTAGCCTTCAGGAAGGCAAAGAGAAGGAAGATGGCCCAAGTTTTACCGATCTCAATGATACATTTAGTTAAAGTGTCTGTAAAGTTTCAGTTCATCCTTTCCACATGTCCTGACCTTTGTGGCTTATAGCCACAACGCAGTTTCTAATCAGTATTTAGGACCTTTGCCACATTTAGGAAAGCTCATTAAAGCCCAGGGAAAGGGGCAATGCAAATCCAGGAATGAATTCTTGACGGAGTTTCTTGGTGACTAGTGACGGTGTATTTGTTTGGGTTGACTAGATTTTCACCTGTCCAGAGTTGGCGTCTATGAATACTAATAAATATGTCAACCCAAGAACTATGGGTGATTCCTCAGGCATGAATTCCTTCTGGGACCTTTTTTTTTTCTTCCTTTCAGTCTCATTTATGCACATCTGGATACACTGTCTTTGGCAAAGTTGTCTAGTGGAAGGAAATAATACCTGAGCCTGAGTAACCTGACAGTTTTGAATGTCCACAGATGGATGGGTGGCCTGGTAGAGTTTGATGACCATCTGTCTTCTGATAGCAGCAGGGAATACAGGTCTCCCATCTGCCAAGAACCACCATTCATTTCCCTCCTTTTTGGCATCTTCCCTTTTTGCTCACTTGGTTTTTTTCCTGTGTGTAGTTTGGGGACTGGAATAATCAGGTTTGGGCAGGGTAGCTAGAATACAGACAGCTCCACTGATTCTAGGGCTGCTTTCTATGCAGCCAAGTTACAGTCCACATGCCAAGTCCACTGACCAAGGTAGACTAAGGAAAGAGAGAAGTTTATCTAATTGCCCCTTGTGCAACCATTCATTAAGATATCCAAATGGCTCTACCAGAACTGAATGGGCTGCTCTCATGTTGACCAGGAAATTTAATAGATTTGCCTCATATCTTAATGTTAACCTGGGTTCCTGGTTGCCCAGTAAAATGGAGGCCCAGTTCCATCAGTCTTCACTCAAAGGGAGGATGGGATATCTTCTTTCTTCCTTCTGATTAGGACATTCATTCTTCCAGGGATCTTTTCTCTTTAATACGCACATTGGTCCTTTTCTAGTCTTTTCCTTTCCTGATATCTCTGGCTTGCCTCTCTAAGAGATCCTTAATCAGACTCCCTGAGCACTGCTATGATTGTTCAGTTCAATCTTTTGTTCTGCTTTTCTACTACAGAGTCATGGTTATTGTAAATATTTTGAATAGTCTCAAATAATTGGGAACTTTATTTATTTATTTATTTATTTATTTAGTCAGTTAGATTTTCAAGACAAGGTTTTCCTATGTAGCCCTGGCTATACTGGAACTTGCTCTGTATATAGACCTTGAACTCAGACAACCTAATGGCTCTGTGTGTTACATAGCATGTATCGCCACACCTGGACCTAGGCTTTTCTGCACCTAGAACTTGCTCTGTCCCAGGCTGTCTCGAACTCAGAAATCTTCTTGCCTTTGTCTCCTGAGATTAAAGGTGTATACCTCTATGCTTGGGTCTAAGCTTTTCAAGGCCACTATTCTTCAAGATCTGCATCAAAAGCCCATGCCTTCCAGCCTCAAAATCTGGATCACAAATGTGCCCTCCTTTTCTGAATTGTAGTTCATTCCAGATTAAAAGTCCAAACTATTCTTTGTTCAACTGTAAACATAAATAGTAAGCTTAGGTAAGTGGGCTTTTGCTCTGAGATCACCATTCCCTAAATCTCTTTATCTCCTTGAATACAGGATTCAGCTCCATTTCACTTCCTGATGTCCCTTTTTATTTGAACCATACATTTTGTATTTAGCTTAGCTAGCTCTTGTGTGTGTGTGTGTGTGTGTGTGTGTGTGTGTGTGTATGTGTATGTGTTTTAACTATTCTTTTCCCTTTCATGATTTACGTTTTTTCCTCTATTGACCAAATCTTTTTTCCTTATCTATGCTGGTTTGTTAGTACAGTTGTCTCTGTTCTTTCAGGTCCATGAAGCCCCTCATTCAATTCATATTACATCCTTATATTTTGCATAGTTGAGAAATCCTGTAAAGAACAGTTCTTACATTGACTTATATATTCTTGAACTCATATTTTCAGAATTCTTTCCCACAGCCTTAGGGCTGTTCTGCAGGTCACAGTGTTACCATTTTGCTGAGGAACACCAGACACATTCTTGCTTACTGAAATCCTGCTATTTCTGATTATCATGGAGTCATGAAACTTGGCAGGGAGAATATTCCCTAATAACATTGGCAGGGAGACCATTACCCCAAAACCTTGGCAGGGAGAACGTTATCTGAAGGAGGTACATAAAATAAAATACGTACATCATTATGCAAACAAGGCTTATGCCTACAGCATCTGTCTGCTCTCAAGAAGAGCCATGTCCTGCTGGCTCTGCTCCAGGGATGAGAACTGTGTCACACTGTCCCTACCACTACCTTGCCATACCCAGTATGCATTCAAACTTAGACTATAAAAGCCCATGACAGAGTGATGGAACTAGAATTTAGACCAGCTTTTCATATAGTTCTGTTAGTTTTCTGAACACACTATAGGCAATTTTTTTTTTGGAAAGGATTTCCCCACAACCCCCAAAAATGATAACCTGTATGTGTTAAATGTCACAGGATTATAAGCAGAACTTTGGAAATAAGCAGTTTTAAAAAATAAGTGAATATAATGATATGGTCATTGAAGAGGGGAAAGATGATGGTAGGATATAGGGAATACATGAGTACAGACCCAGAAGTGGTGTTCTAGGGAAAAGGAGGGATCAGAAATCCTGAAATCCAGGACTTCTGAAGAAATTCTAATTATTGAGTTACCTTAAACATATTGAATGAGAGAGGTCTATTTGCTTATTTGGACCCCTTTCCTCAGGAAGAAACCAAATACTGAGTAAGAAAACTTTATCTCTGGGCTGTGGAATGCGTGAAAAATAGTTGTCACCCATTTCACTCCAGCAATTAGGTAAGGCTGTAAGGTACCTGCTATCCCAAAACCTCCAAGCGGTAGTATTATTTTCTTCAAGCTGTAGTCAGAGTGGCCCATGGCTTCAGGCACAGCAGTCCTTGGAAATACATAGAAGACCAGGAGCCAGAGGGAGCATTTCACGGGATGTAGCCATTTCTAGTAGCACAGGAGTGGCAATGATTTGGTAAAGAGGACAGTAGTTGGTGGATAACTGGCAGTGTCTAACACATAGCAGCAGAGGGCTGACAATTGGTGATGGCTATAAAAAGGCATTTAAAACTTCTTAGCAATGCTGGTGGAAATGGACTAGGGGATCAAATTTGCCAAAATTCCATAAAGAGTGATCAGTATTGATTCTAAGACTTCCTTCAGGTAGTGGCAGCATGCATAGACTTGCTCGTGTGTGCAGACTTTTCCTATATCAGTACCCTGTTTTTACCTATTCACATTTTCCCAATTCTTCCAGTCCCATCTTTTTTTTGTAATGTCATCTCTGATTTTCTCCATCAAGGTTATCTTGTCCTACCACCTTCTGAGTACTTTTCAAATATGACTCATAAATATGATTAATGAGTGCTTATCATATGGCTGATGTGGGCTAAGCCATTTACATATGTTAGTTAATTTAGGGATGGTGCAAGTATATCTTCATTTTATACATGAGGTAATAGGCATTTGGAAGTATTTAGAAACTGTGTAATGCCACTTGCAAAATAGTAATTTGTTGAGTGTTGTTAAACACTCTTACCTTGGTTAGTAATGCTGTAAAAGGGACTTCATTGACAAAGCTTCTGATGTAGAGATGGTCTTGGAATGTTTCACAAGATCAGTGTAGCAGTTCATGGGAGACTAAGAAAGCAGTTTCTAGGATTTGATCTTTGGTGTCTTGTGGGGCGGTGAACCATGAGAGGAAGCCTGGCAAAGTGAAACTAGTGAAGGCAGGGCCATTATCAGTTTCTATCTGTTGAGGAATGCCCATGGTGGCATAGGTGGAGAGCATATGGTGAATTAGCCTTTTTGAGTTTTCACTGGTTTGGGTAATAGCCCATATAAAGTGCAAGTATGTATCTATGATAACTAAAACATATTTCTGTCTACCAAATCAATATAACCCACCATATTAAAATTGAATTTAAAAAACATGATCATCTCACTAGATGCTGAAAAAGTCTGACTAAATCCAACACCTCTTCATGTTAAAAGTCTTGGAGAGAACAGAAATACAAGTACATACCTAAACATAGTAAAGCCAGTATATAGCAAGCCAATAGCCAATGCTAAATTAAATGGAGAGATAGTGAAAGCATTTGCATTAAAATCAGGTACAAGAAAAAGTTGTTTACTCTCCCCCTATCTCTTCAATATAGAACTTGAAGTTCTAGCAAGAGCAATAAGATAACTAAAGGAGATCTAGGGGATACAAATTAGAAAGGAAGAAGTCAAAATATTGCTATTTGCAGATCATAGGATAATATACATAAATGATTCCAAAAATTTTACCAGGAGATTCCTCCAGTTCATAAACACCTTCAGCAGAATGAATGGATACAAAAGTAACTCAAAGAAACCAGTAGCTCTCCTCTACACAAGCAATAAATTGGCTAAGAAAGATCTGAGGGAAACAGTACCCTTTACAATAACCACAAATAATATCCAGTACTTTGGTGTAACTCTAACCAAGCAAGTAAAAGACCTGTATGACAAGAACTTCAAGTCACTGAACACAGAAATTGAGGAAGATATCAGATGAAAATATTTTCCATTGCCATAGAGCATTAGGAGTAACATTGAAAATTACCATGTTACTTATTCAATGCAATACCCATTAAAATTCCAACACAATTGTTTACAAATCTTGAAAGAACAATTCTCAACTTCATATGGAAAAACAAAGAACCCAGAGCTAAAACAATGTTGAATAATACAAGAACTTCTGGAGGTATCACTATCCCTGATCTCAAGCTGTGATACAAAGGAATAGTAATAAAAACTGCATAGTATTTGTAATAGAAACAGACAAGGTGTAATAGAAACATTCAATGTAATAGAATGAAAGACCCAGAAACAAACGTACACACTAATGGATACTTGATTTTTTACAAAGAAACCAAAATGAAAAATGGGAAAAGAAAGCAT
Source organism: Montemys delectorum (assembly GCA_019843815.1). NCBI lineage: Eukaryota > Metazoa > Chordata > Mammalia > Rodentia > Muridae > Montemys > Montemys delectorum. The sequence goes on along the minus strand of JADRCD010097803.1, from coordinate 7,503 downwards.
CTTTAACAAATAGTCCTGGTTTAACTGGATGACTCCATGTAGAAGCATGAAAATAGATCCATATTTACTACCCTGCATGAAACTCAAGACCAAGGATCAAAGACCTTAATGTAAAACCAGATACACTAAAACTAATAGAACAGCAAGTAGGGAATAGCCTTGAGCTAGCCAGTAGATGAGACAACTTCCTGAACAGACATCTATGGGTCAGGCACTAAGGTCAAGAATTAATAACTAGAACCTCGTGAACCTGGCAAGCTTCTGAAAGTCAAAGGACACCATCACTAGGACAAAACAACAGCCTATAGATTGGGAAAAGATCTTCACTAACCCGACATCTGACAGAAAGCTAATATCCAAAACACATAAAGCACTTTAAGAAGTTAGATATTGCCACACACACTCATCTACACCAGTCACGTCTGCAGTATCGGGTTTAAAAACCTGATCAAAGGCAAGAGGCAATAAGGACCCAAATGGGTACCCGTGCCTCCTGGCTATTCAAGGTAGCTGCTGGCATCTCCTAACTAAGACGTGTTCCAGATCAGTCTTTCCAATGGTCAACACACCCTCATATTTAGGCATAAAGGTACCCCAAGAAATGATTCATTTATAGCTAAGATTGGGCGTTGTTTCCTGGCCAGCACGATGTTTCCAATATATCCTAATTTAATTCCAAGCTATCCTTAGCTTGGAATTTCTCTCAAGGAATCTGCCTGTCAGACAGGTTCTGCCCTTAGAGTTAACAGCAGAGGTCAAGCTCATTCCTCATTCCTTAGGGCAGTCTCACAATAGTCAGAACTGTTTTACGTACTAGAAACTCAAGGCCATTAGCTAGAATGCTTAGGTCAGAACTTCCAGGTGCGTGCCTCCAGCCAGAGAGACCCAGAGAATTAACAGGAAATGCCAGATCAGACTATCCTAGTCTTACCTCCAGCAGAAGCAGAGAATTAGTATAGGAATACCAAATTAGGCCCAGCGGGGAGGGCACCATTGCTCTCTTCCGCCTGCTTCACACCTGGCTACGTGATCCTACTTACCGACCTTGTGTAGCAGTCACTTGCCTACGTCACTTGCCTACGTGACTTCAGTCCTACATTCTGATCCTTTTGACCCCCGCCCATCTACGTGACTCTTGTCATTCGCCCTCTTTCCTGTATGCCATGTAAGCCTGGTTATCACTATGTGCCTTCTTTTGGACTTGTGCACTCTCTTGGACTCGCACTGGAACTTGGATGAACTAGGACTTAGATTTATGTCACCCGCAGTCCCCCAGGCCCAAAGTGCAGCGCCTATCCAGAGATGGCTGCTACTTTAGACCTAGTGTGTTTCAGGTGGCCTCAGATGTACTTTAATTACTAAGCTGCCAGATTTATCATTTCTCTTTTGCAATGACTGTAAAAGTCTGATGCCATTTTTAAGAAATACATTCAGATCCTGTACTTCAAGTGTCGTCTCTGCCATCATTTCTTTGCCTATGCCTCATCGACCTGACTAGGACCCCGTTTCTCCCTCAGGTTGAGGGAGGCCCCGATCGGCCAGCCTGCGGCAAGACATCAACAATCCAAATAGCCAAATTAAAAAATGAGCTACAGAGCCATATAGTGATTTCTCAACAGACGAATTGTGAATGGTCGAAAAGCACCTAAAAAAATGTTCAATGTCCTAAGTCATCAAGGAAATGAAAATCAAAATGATTCTGAGATTCTACCTTATACATATCAGATTGGCTACTATCAAAAACTCAAAGGAAAGCATATGCTGGTGAGGTTGTGGAGCAAGGGGAACCCTCCTCCATTGTTGAAGGTGGGCGTGCAAATGTATGCAACCACTCTGGAAATCTTTTTTTTTTTGTGGTTCCTCAGACAAATGGGAATAGTTGTTCTACCTCAAGACCTAGCTACAACACTGGGCATATAACCAAATGATGCTACACCATCCCACAAGGATACTTGTTAAACTGTGTTCACAGCAGCTTAATTTACATTAGCCAGAATCTGGAAACAGCCCAGATGTCCTTCAGCTGAAGAGTGGTTATGATACAGAAAATGTGGTTGTTTTACACAATTGGAAGACAACTCAGCCATTAAAAACAAGGACATCATGAATTTTGCAGGCAAATGCATGAAACTAGAAAATATTCTGAGTTAGATAACACTGAACCAAATGTACATGCATGACATTTACCTACTTATAAGTGGATATTAGCATAAGGTACAGGATAACCATGCTATAATCAACAGACTTAAAGAAGCCAAGTAACAAGGAGGGTGAAAAGGAGGGTCGTTAAATCGCTCTCAGTAGGGAAAACAAAGGAGATATTGGAGATTGATAGAAGAAAGGGATTGGCTGGAAAAGGGGATGGGGAGGTGAGCAGACCAGGGGAAGATCATTCGTAGGGAGAGTAGGGGGATAGAGAAGATCAGTGGAAGTGGGAGGCAATCTCTAGAATGTTCCAGAGACCTGGGATCAGGAGAGGCCCCACAGGGTGTCTGGGGGCTACTCTAGCTGAGACCCCTAACAGTGGAGAGTCTGGTGGAAAGACCAACTAATAACTGCCCCAAATTGAGACCCATCCCATGGGCAAGAACCAATCCCAGATACTATTAATGATACTCTAGCATAACACTCTTCTGAGAGGCTCCACCTAACAGCCAATAGAGATGCGGAAACTCACATGCAAACATTAGACGGAGCCTGGGGAGTAATACAGAAGAGTTGGGAGAAACTTTGAGGGACCTTAATCGGACTGGGACTTCACAGGAAGAGCAACCCAGTAAACAAACCTGGACTCCTGGGGACTCCCAGAGATGGAATCACCACCCAGCCAAAGAGTTAGTACATGTTGGACCTAGGCCCCTACACAGATGAGCAGACGATCAGCTTGCAGGTCATCTACTGACTGGAACATGGTTGTCCTGGAACCTGTTGCCTGCCTGCCTGCCTGCCTGACTGCCTGTGGATCCTGTACTGCTTTGTCTGGCCTCAGTGGCAGAAGTTGTGCCTAATCCCACAGTGATTTGATGTCCCCATGGAGTAGGGGGCATCTTTTATGGGAGAGGGATGCCACCCAGAAGGAAGCTTGTGGAATGAGAGGACGATTTTCTTGAGGGTGTTCTGAGATGATAGACATTGATGATATTGAGATATAAAGTGAATAAATGAAAAAGATTAGGTGAAGCTTGGGGAATCTTGTGGAAGAGGGCAGGAAGACTTGGAGCCAGAGAGGTCAGGGACACTATACGAAAATGTAGAGACTCAACTAACAAGGACCTACAGGGTCTCACAGAGCCCAAATTACCATCAGAGAGCATGCATGGGATTGACCTAGGTCCCTTGCAAATAAGTATGAATTGTTCAGTTTGTCTTCACATGGGACTCCTAATAGTGGGAGCAGGGCCTGTCTATGACTCTGTTGCCTATCTTTGGATAGCTTTCCCCTAACTGGGCTACCTCATTTAACCCCAATAATATTACACACACCCAGTCTTAGTACAACTTAATATGACAAGGCTTGTTGATATCCATGGGAGGCCTACCCTTTTCTGAGAAGAAAGGGAGGAGGAGTAAGTGGTGGAGGGAGGTAGGAGAGGGACTTGGAGGAGAGGAGGGAGCAAAAGCTGAGGCTGGGATCTAAAGTAAATAAATAATTAATAATACAAAAAATAAAGCAGTCATATCCTTCTAGATTCAGAGCTCAAATTTGCTTTGCATCACCTGCCTTTTGGCCACCTGTCCTCCAGTGTCCTTAGCTGGAACTTGTCTTTCTGCTCACAGCTCAGAATACCAGAGGCCCTGGCAACTCCAACCATTTTTCTCTAGAAGAGGTAGACACCAAGGAATTTCACCAGGTGTTGCTGGAAGAAGTAGGTGTCGATTCGTCCAAGACGGTGATATATTTAAGGAACTGCAGCAAGAAGCCTGAGCTAAGGGGCTTTACGGGATTCAATACTGGAATTAACACATCCACGTCCACAAAATGCAAGTTACTAATAATTATGGCACCTTCTGTAGAGATGCTCACTGTCTGCAGAAGGGTGCAGATTTTTAGTCTTTTCTTGACTAAGCTGTGTGTTTAGAAGACGGTTGAGAGCCATGTTCTTTATAGTTGAGAACGTTTTGCCTATCACACTAATTTTCTCTCCCTTCTCTTTCTTAAGCTTTATAGTCTCTGAACTGAAAGGTTCAATGATACAAACACAACCATTTCTTTTCAATGTTAAAGTCTTGCCTTATCTACGTGCTGTATGGCTTCCTTTGTAGGACATTTTAGAAAAAGGAAATGAGGCAACTAGTAAATAGGGACTGGAATAGTAACAGAGATTGATTAACTATAGAGGGACAATACGAATGATTTTATTTTTACAAGGTGAAATTCTGTGATGATTATTGGGGTGAGTTTATGACTATATGTTTGTCATATATATTAAGAAGTATAAATTTTGTTATGTGTATATTTAAAAAAAACTTGGAATAAATGGCTTTGCCATTTTAGTATCCTCTACACCAAAGAAAATGAATAAATCTCTTACAGAAACTCACCAAAACAAAACAAACTGTGTAAGAAAATAAATTTTTTAAGACTTGAAATTAGAAATAGAGTCAACAAGTCCCCACTATATATTAAAAATAGAACTCTTGGGCTGGAGAGATGGCTCTGCGGTTAAGAGCACTGTCTGCTCTTCCAGAGGTCCTGCATTCAATTCCCAGCAACTACATGGTAGCTCACAATCATCTGTAGTGGGCATCCTATGACCTCTTCTGGTGTGTCTGAAGATAGTGACAGTGTACCCACATATATTAAATAAATAAATAAATAAATAAATAAATAAATAAATTACTCTTTACAATGGAAGACTGCATTAAATCAAAGACAAAACTTGTTTTCTTAAATGCATAATTATTTATTGCCATGACAAATTGTTTGGTCCAAAATGAAAGGTATATTCAGAAGACTTGTCCCACATATTAGTCATGATTGATGAATGTCTGTGCAAAACAAAATACAAGCAGTGAGAACTGAGGTCCGTTCCTTTAGGATGCCAGACTGGTCAAGTATTTACCAGCATCCTCTTGTGACTGAACCACTGTTTCATTCAGTCAGCATGTACAACTTACTCTGCTATATTCTTTGAGTTACAAAGTCTCTTCTGTGTATAAACAACATAGCTGTGTACTAATACTTTAAATAAAGGCTAGATAATGCCAAAAAAAAAAAAAAAAAGAAAGAAATAGAGTCAACAAAAAATGAGGGAATTCTAGGGATGAAAGATTGAGGAATTTGAATAGGAACTACAGAGCCAAGCTTTACCAACAGAATATAAGAGCTGGATGAGAAAAATTTCAGGTGTAGAAGGTAAAAGAGAAAAAACATTGATATATCAGTCAAAAAAAGTTAAATCTAAAAACAAACAAACAAACAAAAAACCAAATCTCCTGACACAAAGCATTCAGGAAATCTGAGACATTGTCAAAAGACAAAATCTAAGAAGCAGAAGAAATCCAGATAAAAGGTCCAGAAAGTATTGTCAACAAAATCGCAGAAATTTTTCCTAATCTAAAGGAGGAGATGTTTGTAAGGGAACAAGAAATACATAGAACACCAAATACATTGGACCAATAAAGAAAGTCTCCTCAGCACACAATAATCACAACACAAAATTTACAGAACCAAAAAGAAATATTAAAAGCTGCAAGAGGAGACCAACTAACATATAAAGACAGACCTATTAGAATAACATCTGACATCTCAGTGGAGACCCTAAAAGCCAGAAGGGCCTGGACAGACGTGCTGCAGACTCTCAGGGAACAGAGATGCCAGCCCAGATAAATATACCCAGCCAAACTTTCAATCTCAATCGGTGGAGAAAATAAGATATTCGATCATAAAGTCAAATTTAAGCAATATCTATCTACAAATCCAGCATGGCAGAAAGCACTAGAAGAAAACCTCCAACCTAAGGAAGTTAACTACTGTTGGGGACACAGAGTTTCTTGTCCTCGCCGAGAAGCTCTAAGAGAATCGTGAATGTTATTCACACAGGAGTGGGGAAGTAAAAATCAAATACCTGTATTCTGGCTAGAAAGCTGAGCATGAAAGTTGCTAACAACCTGGCGACCCTTCTACACTCTCAAGGAACAAACCTCATACAAATTACCTAGAATTGTTATTATAGACTCTTCCCTCCCTGGACCATTACCCATGTTTAGGAGAAATGTCATATGCATTTTATGAACTGGTGAACTCTATGCTATTGGTCATAGACCAGAATAGATTCTAGACTTTCTAGCAATATAACAGTTACGTGTACTTTGTAAAAGAGTCTCTATGTCATTGTATCTTAAATGTTATTGTGCACCTGAAATTTGAATGATAATATGGATTCTTTCCAGGAACATTGCCCCCCAAAATCGTATTGTGTTTTAAATACACTAAAAACAAATCACTTGGCATTAGACTGCCTGTAGTCTGACCCATGTTGATGAATTCAATATGCAATGATGGGTTTCCCTCTTACTTCTTCATAAGGTTTGCTTCCCTGTATGATGCCTGAATGGACCCTATCAAACTAAAACCATGAAAAGACAGAAAATAAATAATCATACATCAGAAAAGATCAAAAGAAGGAAACCAAACATACATGCATACTCACCTGGTACACACTCATTACCACCACCATGACCACAAACAACAAAAATACAGGAATCAACTGTCATTGTTGATTGATAGCTCCCAATATCAGTGGTCCCAATTCCACAATAAAACCATACAAACTAACACAGTTCATGTAAAAATAGAATCCATTCTTTTGCTACATATGAGAAATACACCTTGACATTAAATATAGACATTAGTTCAGGGTAAAGGGAAAAACATATACTAAGAAAATAGATTTAAGAGCCAAGCTGGTGTAGCCATTTTAATAACTAAAACAATATACTTCAAACCAAAACTAATCAAAAGAGATAGGAAATGACACTACATAGTCATCAAAGGAAAACATTACCAACATGATATTTGAATTGTTAATATCTACATTCTAAACACAAGGCCATCCAAGTTTGTAAATACACCCGAAACAACAATAATAATAGCAGCAACAGCAGCAGCAGACTTCAATACCCACCAAGGGACCTTGCAAAAATCAACAGGCCATCCAACAAAACTAAACAGAGAAATGCCAGAGCTAACAGACATTATAAACCAAAGGGATCTAACAGATATTTGCAGACTTTTACCCAAAAGACAAAAGAGTGTAACTTCTACTTTGTACCTTAGAACATTCTCCAAAATTGAACTCATATTTGGACACAAAGCAGGTCTCAACAGATGCAGGATAACTGAAATGACTCCCTGTACCCCATCAGACTATCAGGGATTAAAGATGAATATTAGCAACTCATCCATAGTGTCTTCCTTCCAATTTTTCCCCTTTGCTATTTATGGGGCATGCAAGACCTTAGCTATGCAGGACCTTAGCATCCCAACTGAGCTTGATAGAA